>BMAO01014622.1:0-54088 GCA_019973975.1 Trichonephila clavata | reverse complement strand
TAAAATATAACTTATTTAGTATATATAAATAATTTTAAGAAAGGTGGAAAAAAAACAGAGGATAGCTTTTTGTACAAAACGTATTTGTAGTTATTTCAAGCACAGACTCAAACTTTCCTAAGAATGATGTAAAGTGTAAATAGTATCTTGAATGCCTATAGATTCTTAGAAAACAAGACCCATTTTGGGGGGGGGGCATCTCTGTTACACAATCCTCCGAAGAGTCATAAATTACCACCTTTCACCAAGGGAACGCAAGGAAAATTTCATGTATCCTTCCGCAAGAAGGTGGAGTTACAAGTTTACTTTCCCTCATTCCAAATATGCAATGCTGACTTATTTAATTACTCGCAAATAAATCAGTTTAAAAATTTTAATATGTATGAGTTTGAAAGAGCATAAAAAATAAAGGATTTCCGTGAAAACTTTTTTTATCCGATAATTGAAAATATTTTTATGATCTTTTCAACGCACTAAATGTAAATTTTCAAGCTTTAATAAATATTTAAAAATATTTAGAATTTTTTAAAAAATCGAAATCAAGAGAAACATTAATTTTTTTTTTATCTTTAGGATGCATTTTGTTTCATACAGTTAAAAGAAATACCTTAGACGTAAATTGAATTATAAGAAACTCCATAGGATTAACATTACACTCGGGTTTTTCGTGGTGGCGTGTCACCGATAGCCTTAACGATTGAAAATTGGAACAAGATAAATATATAGGGAGAATGAGCTAATAGTAGGAATTGAAGAATGAAAAGAGGATTTCATTACATATTACTGCTAAATGCATATTCTTACATATTTGAGTAAGCGATTCATTTCTTTTTTTTTTGTACCAAATGAAATTTGAGTTTGAACAAGACAAAAATTTAATTACATACTGCCTGTGTTATAGTTTTTAATTGAATTGAATAAAAAGCCTAAATTCTACAAGCTATTCCTGATTTACAATGTTTTCTTATAAAAAGAGAGCTTAAAATGCAAGAATTTTCGTTCCAAAAGAAAACCATGGGATACACGCTTTGGTTTTCCTTTCTAAAATAACTATATTAAATGCCAAATCAAAAATAAATTCACTTATTTAAATACGTATAAATGAGCGAAAAAGGTTGATTGAAATATTTTTTTATCTTAGCAACAATAGAAACTACAATTTCACACAGTTGTTTCTACAGTAAATTATTTTAAATAAAAGGGATGTGTTCTTATGTTAAAAATCCTATTCCAATTATTTATAAATTACAAAGAGCAATTCTAAATTAAAATAATTTAAGTAATTAAAAATACAAAGCATATGTTTTAATTTTTTTTTAAAAAGCGGTCAGAATTTTTAACAAGATTTTCCTGCCGTAATTTTATATACTTTCCAAAACACATTTTACCTTTATGATGCACACTTTTTAAAGAAATGGACATCATACTTAATTCCTATTTAATTAAATTATTGAGTTTTCCAACTCTCCTCCCCAATTTTTTAGACTGTCATAGAAGTGTAATTCTTACTGACTAGTGGGGAAAAGAAACTATTAAGTATAAATCTTATTTTTTTCTGCTTCGTAAACCTTCATTACATACATATGCTTTGAAAATAGTTTATTTTATTCTTACCATATACTTGTGATGTACCCGCTTTCCTTTCCTAATTGCTGGAAAGGAAGTAACCTAAATGGGTGGTCAAGAATTCTGCTCCCTTTTCCCACGGCCATCCTTAAGGCCTTATTACACGCACACATTGGTGCAATATTTGGTCCAATTCGTGCAATTTTTACTCCGTTGCCATAGCAATGGCTTTGGAACAACTTTTTGCCAGTGAGCTGAGAAAGTTGCTCTAAATGAAAGTTGCTTGAAATTCCTGCCCAATGGGGGTTCATCGGCACCCTACGTCATAAACACGATGGCGGTGACTGTGGTAGCTTCGCATCAAACACATCAGACATGGCGTATAATATTTTAATGGTGTACAATATTTAAACGGCATATATATTTTGAACAGAATGATGCTCCATTTCTGTTTTCCGGCATAAACAAAAGCGCGAGCGAAATAAAAGAATAATATCGGATGGTCGTCTCGAAGCAGAAAAAGACAGCGAGTAATGTTTCAATGTGGAGAAAGAGCATGGCTGACGTCAGAGCATGTCGTTTAGTTTACGTTAACCCTTCTCCCTCAGATTCGGCGAAAAATTGGGCCAAAAACTTGCAAGGAAAATTTATGTGTGATACCGCCTTTAGAATCTGAGAGTGGACATATCCCCACCCTGAGTGGATTTCCGTTTCTCACGCATCACGGCGACAGCGTGTCTGGAGAGAAGAGCCGCATTATACTACAGAAAGGATCCGGATTAGCCGACGGACAAGGATAAAGAAGAGCCGAAAAAAAGGACCAGGAGGAACCTAGGCTTTAAAATCACGGCGTGAGAATTGCGGAGGGGGGGACCTTCAGAGCCTCTCTAGGTATACAGTGAGAAACAAACTGCGTTTGCACTACGATTAAAGTCGGACAGCGAAAGCCAAAAGGACTGTGGCCCTATTGCCGATAAAAAGATGTCGACTCACGTGATTCTCATGATAATGAGTATATTTTAGATGAGCTGTACTTTACAGTGAAAGAGACTATAAAAATGTGATCCCAATCACGGAACGATTGTAAAGTATTCAAGATAATTTTCACTTTAATAAATTGTTTTGATAAGCTGATTCAAGTCACTACACTTCTATTTTTTATTCTTCCGTATTCACTTTAATAAATTCTGAAGTTTGGGGAGAAAATTACTTTTGAGTCAAAGATAATATTCAATCCTCTAGTGTAGATCAATTAATTCTCATTCAATGGTAAATACAGTGAATTGTACAAATTCTAGTTCTTAATGACGTATAAAAACTGCATCACGCAAAGTGAGTAAAAGAGAGAGAGCCCGGTAAAACTTTGAATATCGGTTTGCACGCGGGTGGTCAACACTCTAGAGTCGGCCCTGGTAAAGAATTTAATGTGCAAAGAACATATTAAGGAAAGTGTGATTATATTGAAAACAAATGCTATTGTTATACAACATACATTCATGGACAAAAAAAGTAGCGCACCAAGAAATAATTGCGGGATCGTAACGAAACTTGGCATGAAGGTACATGTCGGGGAGATATGCAAATGATTAGAAATGAAGTGTGATTGTGCATTAAGTATAGCCGGTAGAGGGCGTTTAACGTCGTTCTCCGTGGAATATAAAACCGGTGTTTGAGTGTGCTGAATCGTTTACAAAGGAACAGCTGAGGTATACATGCCATTACGCTGTTTACGAAGACAATATGAGAAGCTGTCGCAGTGTGAGAGGGGGAGAATCATCGGTATGATGGAAGCTGGGTGGTCAGCTAGGTGAGTAGCTCGTCAATTAGGCCGCTCTGATTGTGTTGTGAGGAGGATCCGAGAGATGTCATTTACACGAAGACCAAGCTCAGGACGCTTGACCTGTCGTGAGAAGACCACCGCATCATAAGAAATGCACGCATAGAGCCAACTTCTTCATCGGCCGCCATCCAGGCACAGGTAGCACCTTCACTAGGGGCCCCTGTGTCTTCTCGAACCATACGAAGGCGCCTGGCTGAAGGACATTTGGAATCGTGGCTCCCATTACGTGTGCTGTCCATGACGCCCACCTAACGACACCTCCGTTTGGAGTGATGCCGCGCACGAGGAAACTGGACTGCAGCGGAATGGAACTAGGTCGTCATTAGCGACGAATCCAGATTCAATCTCAGCAGTGATGACAATCGTGTTCGTGTGTGGAGACCCAGTGGTGAACGCCTCAATCCTGCCTTTACTTTACAGTGACACACCGCTCTCACAGCTGGTGTGATGGTATGGGATGTCATTGCTTACAATACACATTCACCCCTAGTATTGATCAGGGGCACCATGACAGCCCAGCGGTATGTCCATAATATCCTGCAACCACATGTGTTGCCACTCATGCAACGGATCCCAGGATCCATTTTTCAACAACACAATGCTCGGCCTCCCACGGCAAGGGTGTCACAAGATTGTCTACAAGATTACTACCCTTCCTTGACCTGTCAGATCCCCAGATTTGTCTCCAATCGAGCATATATGGGATCATTTGGGACGGTGAGTCGGGCATCCCGCGAGTTTGAACGAACTAGAGCAGCGTTTCCCAAACTGTGGGGCGTGCCCCCCTAGAGGGGCGTGATAACTCTACGAGGGAGGCGAGAGCACATTGAAAAGTCGTAATCAAAAGATTCTTTAAAAAAATTATTAATTTACTGAAAGTAAACAACTAGAATACATTCTTACGTAATAAAAATACAATACACATTTACTCTGATATAATAAACTTATAAATACATCAGTACTGCACGCAATGTATTTCTTAATTAATTTAACAGTACTATAAGAACGTGTTTAATAGTAACCAGTGACCCCAAGGGCTTGTCATATTTTAAATTATATATAAAAATTGACACTTATCTTGAAAATGTGTACGGTTTATAATTAATCCCTAAACTGCAGATAAACAGTTATGCGATTTGCTCCCCAATGCCACCATTTTCTACTATTACGTAGAAAATGGTGGCATTGGGGAGCGTATATCATATACACGAGTATATGATGTATTGGGGGAGGAATAAATAAGCAAATCCTCTGAAATAAGTAAATCCTTCGCAAGCACGCTGTCAAGGTCCTTTTATTACATTCCAAAGCCTTCGAAATAATTTTATGGATAGCTGCGCACAGAAAAGATCGTACTTCAGAAAGACGTATATATACGTCCAAGGCAGTGAATGCTTTGAGAGAACGAGAAGTTTATATACGCCTGGAGTACTTAAGAGTTTAAAGTCGTATTGTAGCTTTAACGTCCAAGTATAGTAGTACTGAACTCAATACATTGTTATTGTTAGGATGGGGGGTGCCATAAAAATTATGATTTAATATTGGTTGCAAACCTTTTAAAGTTTGAGAAGCACTGAACTAGAGGGAAGGTTACAGCAAATATGGTACGAAATGTCTCAAGATATCATTTAGAACTTGTGTACCTCAATGCTCGATCGTATTGCATCGTGCATTCACGCTGGTGGGCAGAGGCGGATTAAGGTAGTTGGAGGGCTTAAGAGTCGAAAAACTAAAATAGTGAAAAGAGTCGCTTACTTTAAATTCTCAAAATAAAATGTATTGCGAAAAAAATTCATCGGCTAAAGAAAAATCTTAACTGAAGAAAAAAAATTAAAAGCCTTACTTAAGAGCTTATAGTTTTGCTATACAGTTTGATTTCTCTTTGGCAAATTCATCAATTATTTTCACCATATCTATTTTGTCCAAAACATTTTATTCTGTATATAATATGGCCATGTTGTTCAATTTCTCTTTTCTCCTATAGTATTTC
Organism: Trichonephila clavata; assembly: GCA_019973975.1. Taxonomy (NCBI): domain Eukaryota; kingdom Metazoa; phylum Arthropoda; class Arachnida; order Araneae; family Nephilidae; genus Trichonephila; species Trichonephila clavata. The sequence goes on along the minus strand of BMAO01014622.1, from coordinate 48,692 downwards.
TTAAATTATTTTTAACACGTTTTAGAACTAAAAAAAGATCATTCACCTGATACATTCGATATCGGTATTGTTAAAAATATTTTCAAAAGTTTTTCTACATTAGGATTTTTTTACATCTCGATAAATTTCTAGCGGAGTTTTCATTGTATCTTTTTCTTTTCATTTCTGTTCCAAGGTGGCGTGGTTGGTTTGTCGCTGGCCTTTGCACTGCATCAAGCTTGGGGCCCTACCAGTGCTGTGGGCCCCTAGCGGCCACCAGATCCGACACCCGCTTAATATGCCACTGCTGGAAGGAATTCAATAGGGTATTAAATCCTCCATTCTTTTGAATTTTTCTCTGAAATAAATGATCCTTTTCCCTTGATTTTCTAATCATTTACTTACTTCAAAGTCATTACGTATGTAAAATTTCGTTTCATTTTGACGACTCTTTCTTGGTGCGCTAATTTTTTTGTCCATGAGTGTATTATTAGCTTTAATTCTAATATTCTAAAACCGTTCATAGAATTACACACACACAAACAGTTGAATATCTCTAATATTAACGTCAACCCCTGTATGGCTACAAGAGGACTTTGGACCTAATAATTTTGCGTAATGACCAAGTGATGAGGACGACACCTGAGCTAGCACCCCCTTGTCTTAATTTCCACCCCACACCATTGGGAGGACGTTTGAGCCTCGACAGATGTAACGTGCATCAGTCCCTCTACAAGGAGGCTTGTAATTGGAAGATAAATATCGTAATATTCTTTCGTTTTAGGAATCAGTTTTCAACTATGATCAAGTTTAGTTTCTATACAGGTTGAGAAAACTACCAAATTTTCAATATAGTTCCACCTTTAAAATTGGATTCAGTAATTAATTTTCAAATTTTTCATAATTACAAAATAAATCTTTACTTAATATTTTCTTAGGCAAATATAAAGTTATTGAATAATTTAGAATTTTTCTTTTCTTTTTAAAATCATTTATTGTCTTTGAGTGTTTTGTTCTATATATTTCTTTAATCAGTCTTTCCGCTTAAATTCTAAAACACTCGATGTACTTTTATAACTTAACTAGCTGACCCAGCCACGCGTTGATGTGGCTTTGTTTTAATACGTCAATTCAATATTATATTCTAAGCTATTTAATGTAGTCAAATCAATCTTCGTTTACAATTTCGGAGGGTTGAAATAAAGTATAAAACAACATGATTTTAATTTTGCATTTTATTCATCTCCTATTTGAATATAGTATAATGCATGAATTACTGACGAAGTTGTAAAGTAACAACATATGAAGATTTAATTTTATGAATGTGGGGAATAACGTTGATTTTTTGCAATTTTTAAAATTATTTTTACCATTTTAAAGTATAACAATAAATAATTTTATGTAATTAATCGCTAATCAGTGCACAATATTTTTTGGTATCCTCTGTCTTTTGCTAACTCAAATAAATTCAACGGTTTCCACACACTTGAGCATGTAACATCTAGTTGCCCATTCGAGAAACATGGATTTTCTAAGTCCAAGCATCAAATGAATATTGTTTGACTTTCAGATTCATTTATAGTCATCACGAAAGCCAAATGAATCGGGAATTGAAACCTTTTGAATGGTTATGGAGATTCTGACGGTATCAGTGGAATACGTGGCAACATATTCCGTAGCAACAGAGCTGAATTCTCATTTAAACTTAAGAGTCAAAATGTTTGCATCAAAAAGTTACCGGTAATTCTTTTCATGATCAAACGTGCACCATTGCATAATCTAAGGGGATTTAAGTTACACAGCAGATTAACCAGGGAACCAATCTTCTACAAAAGATTATGTGGGAACATTCCTGATACGCATCTAGAGAATTCAAAAACTTGGTTGGAAAATTTATGGCTTTGTTTTCATCAACAATAGTGTCGACTGATTTAAAAAGCATTGGATCACCTGGTAACAACTCTGTATCTGGAAAATTATTTCATCACAATATCAACATTTTTCCCTATTAAGTAACAGAATTACAGAGGCAATAATTATCTAGATAATTATACAGTATATTCTCGGAAAGACACTCTCAATCAATTCCTTTTTATCTGAAAAACAGTACCGAAATTGCCTATCTATTTCATGCATTATGTATTGACATGAAGTTTTACTTCGCCGTTTTCAATATTTAACAGTTGGTTAGAAAATATTTGCTCTGATTGATCATCTTGCAAATGTACTCGCGTATTTGTGGTCAATCGAATGGTTTCCACGTTTCGCCATAAAAACAATTGTTTCTAACATGCGTTAATCTCGTGAGCAAAAGCAAAATGAGGAGAGGAATGACTGTTAATGTCTGTCAGATATCATCAGACAGTAGTACAACGGCACCACCGAATATTTTCTTGCTGCCGTTTAAATCTTAAAAAGTTCTATGTAATACTTTGAGTGAATGTTAATGGATCATGGTACAATTCTCCCTGATCATGATCAGTCATTTCCAATACTGTAGCCAATCCACTCTTTTTTTTTCAATGGTTTTTTCATTGCATCTTGTATTTTGCGAATGTGCAATTTTCCCACCATCTAGAAAAGTGACAACAATGCTCGAAGGTGCATTTTCCAATGCAATTTCTTATTGCAATAGTATTTTCACAAGGCTGCGACTGCAAATTTAGTTGCTATAGGGAAGAAAAATCCGGAGGCGGGACTCGAACGTAAAGCCATTCGACCTCAATCCAGCAATACCCAGAAAAGTAACGGAAGCTTTTGAATTCCGAATCCAGATTCTCGTTCCCCACCCCGAGAAGCACTCGGTGCCCACTTTGGACACCCCTGCTCCTGTAAATTTAGTCTCTGAAGGGTGACATTTTACAGTCGTTCGACATTATCCGGCAAAGTTACGGGAGTTTCTATAATCCGATTTCACAGATTCTCGTTCACCGTCTCAAATTACATCAGGAACGCACTTTTTTCACGCCAATACTTAGCCTTTAAATGTAAGCTCCTGCCCCGGTTTGCGTAATAGACGGTGGTCCTGAACTATCCAGCAATGTTAGAGTAATTTCTTAGATTGAATACCAGATTCAGATTATCCATTTTGAAATACGCCAGGGACCAAGTTTTCGCACTCCAAGGCTTTTAAGGCAAGTCCCCTTCCGAGGTGTATCTAAAATACGGTCGACCGGCATATCTGGCAAAGTTATCGGAACTCCTGAAATTCAATTTCAGATTCTGATTCCACACCCCAAAACGCACACGGGACTGATTTTTGATGCTCCAGCACGTACAAGTTAGAGGAAATGAAAATACAAACGCGGTACTCGAATGTTATGTCTTTTCCCCTAATTCAGACAATATCCGGCAAGGTTAGTAGAGTTTCTGAAATCTCATTTCAGATTATGGTATCCCGCCCCTAGATACAACTGGAGATTACTTTTTGTGCCCTTTAGCCGGCAAGTTCAGTCCCTGGAAGGGACATTAGGGTCGTCCGGCTTTATCTAGAAAAGTTACAGGAATTTCTAAAAGTCGATTTCAGACTCTCGTTCACCATCCCGAATAACACCAGAAAAGCACTTTTTGAGCACCAAGACTTTAAGGGTAAACTCCTGCCACGGTTTGCGTAATACACGGTCGTTCTGAATTATCCGGCAAAGTTACGGTTATTTCTCAGATTGGATATCAGATTCGAATTACCCGTTTTGAAATACGCCAGGGACCAAGTCTTCACGATTCAAGGCTTTTAAGAGAAGCCCCTGCCCCGGTGTGTCTAAAATACGGTCGACCAGCATTATCCGGCAAAGTTACGGTTATTTTTGGAAACTGATTCGAAAATCGGATTTCACACCCAAAATACGTCAGGCACTTACTTTTCGTGCATTTTGGTCTACAATACCTGCTTCCACAGACACATAAGCATCGTAACATTTTGCGAATTTTCCCGTTTTCTGGATTCTTTACATTTCCAGCAATAAAAAAATTATGGTGGCATTAATTGAAATAAAAACTATACTAGGTTTTAAGTTAGACGAAATGACACACAGTATGTAAAATTATATTTTGATCGGTTGAATAGTTTCGGAGTCCATTGCGGACAAACACTGTGACACGTAATTTTTATATATAAAGATTAACATAGATTTTAGAGAAAAATTATTAATTTAGAGAAGGAAAGAGAAAGAAACTCTTAAAAAGACCAGTTTGTTATATGTTATACCAGGCGTCGGCAACATATGGCACGCGGGACAATTTTCAGGGCCTCTACAATTTTGTGAGATAATTATCCCATAACTAATAGAATGAATGCGTCTAACGCATTTTCATTTAAAGCAATGTCTTGTAATCAATTCTTAGACATAAAACAGAGACACGAGAATTGTAAATCTAATTTTGTAACAAATGTCTTTTATATTGCATTTAAAGTAAAATGTGACAACTGATTTCGATTTTCTAGAATGAATGGGACTGTTACAAATTTGTATTTTTAAATATTATAGCTAAAACACAAGACACACGTTGCTTATTTGAAATATGAAAGATAGAATAATCATTAAAGAATGCAATTTTATATATCTGTATTTCGTTCTCAATTAAATCTTCAAATCGCTTTAATCTCGCTTCGAACATTTCAATCGGTCAGCTCTTATTTTTAGTTTCCCAAAATTGATGAAATATAAATCGAAAACTATTTTTAATTGGTGGATATCGATGCCGGATTTATTCAATTATTTTAAGAAAATTTTATGTACTCCGCTTTCCCTTTTTGGTTTCACATATATATGTAAGCAAACGTGAGCAAACAAACAGAGAACGTGCTCGTTAAATCTGGGGGTCCGAATAGTGTCGCCATCTATCGTGAGCAAAATCGTGCTGTCACCTTCATGGGCTCAAAGCTTAGACTAATGACAGACGTATCTCTAGCCCGTTACCATGATGAATTTCGTGGGCCTCGATCTGACTACGTCAGACAGGTGGCATAAGCAACAACAACATGAGAACAAATCTTTTCTCATATGAAATCTAACTTGAGTCCACAAAGAACGTTGTTTAACAACTGAAAATTAGAATCATGTGTCAAACTGAAAGTCAAAAATTATACCCCTGATATTGCGTCATTAAGTATCGTTTTTCTAGGATAAAGTTCTCATTAAAGTTTTAATTTTTTTTAACTGCATTGAAGAATGCTTTTATTTCATGTTGTTTATTTCTTATTTTAATAAATATTCTTAAAAAATAAATAAATATGTACAATTTTAATTTTTTTCATTTATCTTGAAATAATAGTTACATTTTATGTTGTTTTTATGTTAAAATATTTATAAATTATGCGTAACTGTAATACGTAATGAAACTCTAAGCCTGTATTTTGACCTCTGATGAAAGGATTTAAGTGGCACTCGTATTTCAGGACTATTGATTTAAACACTGCATAGAAGGTTTATAAGTGTGAACATGAAAGAAGAGGAAAGTTTTATCTTAATATCTTAAAAGATGTTTAAATAATTCTAGAAATTAAGAGTTATGTGAATAAATGTGTCGATGATTACTTGAACGAGTAATATAGAGTTGAGGTGGGTAATTAGAAGAGTGAGATGTTAGCTCAGTTATACTGTCCTTTTCGAAATTATCAGTCTTCATGTTGACTCAAAATATAACATAAATTAACTACCAATCAATAATTGGAAATACACTCTATATATGAAATGAATGAGATTAAGAATAATTAAAACATTCTATGGAAGACTGGTTCTGTAATTCTAAGCTCTTGGGTGACAAAATAATAACAGTTGCATTCCAGCTCAAAAATAAAATGATTAATTCTTTCTAATAAAATGATAGAAATAATGATTAATCTCTATATATAAAAACTAGCCGTTACCCTCCCGCTTCCCTGGGTATTTTATGAGGTTTTATAATTTTTTACTGCTTATATATATATGTATAAATTATTGATATCTAAGTCCTGCATTAAGAATTCGATTGTATTGAAAAATATACTTATACCTGTAACTGTCGCCTGTCGATAAAAAAAAAAAGGGCAAAACTCATCTAATTTGTATTTTCTAAAAATCTCTAAAATTGAAGTATAGAATGATGTTTACTCTTTCGTAACCCAAAAACCAAGTGGATTCCCGCAAAACCAATTTTCGGTGGATCTCTACTCCGTAAATTGAACATGCAAGCCAAATTTCAAGTCTAAATCTAACAGAAAAAAAACAAAAGTTTTACTATCAATATCCCCGTAATCCCGTTGAGAGCCGTTTTCCAAAGTAACCGCTCTTAGCGGATTTCAATTCAACAAAAGAAAAATGCAAACAAAATTTCATTATTATAGTTCTTGTAGCTCGAAAAAAAGATTTTTTTTTGTCAATGCGTCCCAGTAACCCCCTGCACCCCCCTCCCAGAACTTGATTTGCTTAAAATACATTCTTAGTGGATCCCTATTCAACAAAAAAAACTTGCTTAACAAATTTCAAGTATATGGGTCTAACAATTAAAAACAGGAATTTTTTTTCTGTAACTCCTCTTGACCCCTCGCAACTATCCTTAGGGGTCAATTTTCGTTTTACTCTTTGTTAGAGGAACTCTATTCCATGAAAGGAACATGGCTACCAATTTTCAAGCAGGATGATAAAATAGTTTTAAAATGGAAATATTTATCGATTACGCCTCTTAATCTCCCGAAATCAAACTTGGTAGTTGATATTCGCAAAACCCATTTTGTAGCGGTTCTCTACTTTACGAAAGGAATCTGCTTATCAAATTTCAGGACTGTACGTCTAATGGTTTAAAAATGGGGATAATTACGTATAACGCCACTTGAGCCCCCGCAACGCCATTTCAGGGTCTGTTTTCACAAAACCCATTTTGTAGGGGAATTGAACTCTATGAAAGGAATCTGCTTAGCAAAATTTGAAGTCTGTGTTCCAATAAATAAAAAATGCAAAAGAAAAAAAAATTATCAATAACGCCCCTTGAACCCCGCAACGCCACCTAGTGGTCAATTTTCACAAACACATTTTGTGTTGTTTTGGGTTGTAGGTGCGCCGAACAAATATCCCAAAACTATGTATTTAAAAGAAAAACGACTCACTCACTCACTGACTGATTGACTGACTGACTAATGATGATATTTGGAACTATTCACCTACAGACTTGAAGATTGAAGACATGTTCCTTTCAGGAGTAGAGATCCACTAAGAACGGATTTTTTTTGCGAAATTCGAACCGCAGGGCGTTATAAATAATTGTTTCAATTTTTAAACTACTTGACGTACAATCTTGAAATTTGGCAAGAAGATTCCTTTCATAGAGTAGAGATCCACTACAAAATGAGTTTGGTGAAAATCGACCCCCAAGTAGCGTTGCGGGGCTTAGGGGGTGTTATAGATAATCCCATGTTTAAACTATTAGACACACCGACTTTAAATTTGATAAATAGATTCCTTTCATAGAGTAGAGATCAGCTACAAGATGGGTTTTGGGAAAATAGCGCCCCTCCAGTGGGGATTAAGGGACGTAATAGACAAATAATTTCGTTTTAAACTACTTGGCCTACCTGCTTGAAAATTGGTAAGCATGTTTCTTTCATGGAGTAAATATCCGCTCCAAAATGGGTTTTCGGAAAATTGACTCTCAAGGGGTGTTGCGGGGGGGGGGTAAAAGGAGATATAAATAAATATTCCGATTTTTAAGCAATTAGATGCACAGTATTGAAATTTGGTAAGCAGATTCCTCTCATAGGGTAGAGATACACTACAAAACGCATTTCGTGAAAATCGATCACCAAGTGGCGTGCGACTGAAGGGCATATTATAGATAATTATTTCATTTAAACTACTGACGTACAGTCTTGAAATATGATAATCAGAATCCTTTCACGTGGATAAAGATCCCCTATATAATGTGTTTTGTGAAAATCGATCCCCAAGAGGAGTTGAGGGGGCGTTATAGATATTTATCCCTATTTTTGAACTATTAGACGTACAGTCTTGAAATTTGGTAAACAGATTTCTTTTGTAGAGTAGAGAACCGCTATAAAATGGGTTTCGCGAATATCAACCACCAAGTTTCATTTCGGGAGATTAAGGGACGTAATCGATAAATATTTCCGTTTTTAAACTATTAGATCTACCTGCTTGAAAATTGGTAGGTATGTTCCTTTCATGGAATAAAGTTCCTCTAAGAAAGAGTAAAACGAAGATCGACCCCCAAGGAGGGTTGCGAGGGGTCAAGAGCAGTTATAGAAAAAAATTCCTGTTTTTGATTTGTTAGACCTACATACTGTTAAGCATATTTCTTTTGTTGAATAGGGATTCACTAAGAATGTATTTTACTGAAATCAACTCCTAGGGGGAGCCGGAGGTTACTAGGGCGTACTGACAAAAATATTCCTTTTTTTTTCTAACTGCAAGGACTATAATAATTAAAATTTGGTTTGCGTTTTTCTTTTGTTGATTTGAAATCCACCAAGAACGGTTATTTTGTAAAACGACTCTCAATGGGATTACGGGGGTATTGATAGTAAAAATTTCGTTTTTTCCTACTAGATTTAGACTTGAAATTTGGCTTGCATGTTCATTTTACAGAGTAGAGATCAACCGAAAATTGGTTTTGCGGAAATCCACTTGGTTATACGGTTACGAAAGTGCAAACATCATTCTATACTTTAATTTTAGAGATTTTTAGAAAATACAAATTAGATGAGTTCTGCCCTTTTTTTGTTTTGTTAAGAGGCGACAGTTACAGGAAAAAGTATATTTTTCAGTACAATCTAAATCTTAATGCTAGGACTTAGGTATTAATAATTTATACACACACACACACACACACATATATATATATATATATACAGTGGTGGCAAAAAGTCCTGAACACACTCATTTTTTAGCATAATTTTTGTGTTTGACTTCATTTTTTGTTGTGAAATTATCGCACTATCTTAAATATTGTTATTGATTTTAATGTATTTTTTATGCTGATTTCAAATCTACTACTAGTTTCTTAATGACTAAAATATTTTTTGTAGTAAAGCTGCCTGAACACAATAATGTGAAATATGTGCAGAATAAAACAATATAGAATAACATAATATGCAAAGAAAAATAACACGAAAATTGACAAATACGGTATATTTAATAAGCATTTTGAAAATTACATTGTTGTCACATGTTAGAAAATCAAAATAAACGTGTTTTTCTTTTTTTTTCGTCTCGGAGAAAATGAATCGCTAGATAGGTGAACAGAGTTCCTAGCTCTTCCGAGCTTTAACCTCCAATCGTTAGGATTTTGAATAACTGTAACGTTTTGACTTTTGCCCTTTGGAAGATTTAAATACTTAATAATTTAAGAATACTTAGAGGTAGAATGATAAAAATAATACTTTGAAAATTGAAGAATGCATTAAGTGCAAGAAAAAGAGCTTCAAAAACAGTGTAGAGCATTGAAAATCAAGACAGAATCAGATCAGCGGGTGGGCGGGGCTATACCTGACCAATGGGGATGCAGCAGGTGAACTCTATCATAGAAAGTAGCAAAAATACAGAGAAAATGAAATGTTTGGCATCGTATTCAGAACAAGCGTAGATATTGGCGAGAGAATTGCTTGGCTGTGTAACCCTGCAGAATGTCATCCCCCTGTTTCCTTCCCCTCTCCTCTTCTAAAAAAGTGCTCTCTATTTAACGACTTCCGAAAATAATCATCGCGAAAAAAAAAATAAAACATTGTCGCTGTTTTGATTTTATCTAGTTGTATTACTTATGTGAAAATATTATTTTAATTTTGAGGTCATTTGCATAATGGAAGCTCCCATTCTACTAATAGAAACCAAAGTTGATAGATTTATAGAGGAAGTTTTAGTGAGTATTTTTCTTCTTATTTATTTTTTATGCGTTTTGGAATACGAGTTTTTCATGATTAAATATTGATCGAAACTTGGATGATGCTATTTGATCGTCTGTTGGTTAATAAGCATTTGTTTCTGTGTTATTAATTAGTAAATAATCGGTCATATGCGACACACACACACAACCAACCCACACAACCTTTTTTAACTTGTCGTGCATCTGTAGAAATTTGATATATCTCTACCATTGTGATACTTTCATACCCAATTTTCAGTTTATATTAAGTGCTGTGTTTAGTGCAGCATTGGTTGCAGCACTGTATTGTTAGATGGATGTTTAATCAATATTGTAATTTTTTTGTGGCCTCTATATGTATGTATGTGTTTTGATATTTTAATTCATTACGTTTTCCCTAATATTCAACTTCCTGAGCTCTTTCCTTTTGTCAAATAGATTTTGACAACAATGAAAGCAATCAGGTAAAAATAGCTTTCTATTCAAAGTATAGAGTATTTTGTTCAAATTACAATTTATGAGGTCTCCTGGGATAAGAAAAAGTATACATATTATGATAGTATGTAAATTTACATTTACTTAAAATTAGTATAGGATGTTCCTTGGCAATATTGGAAGATTTTTTTGTGGTCTTTTGTTTGCAAAATTATCAACTATTATCACTAACTTTGCAGTAGAGAATATTTGGGCCCTCCTCTGCAAAGTTAGGTTTTGCCTTAAATACTTAAAAAATTGGTTAAAGGTACTTATGTAATATCGCAACAAGGCCAATGTTCCAGATAACTCACCAAGTTGTCAACCTCGATTTCACATATGCCATACGTGCAGAAAAAGTAACACATCAGTGTGCTTCGTTTCATATAATGTTACCAATACAGTTGCCATAGTGCATAAGTACCTTAGGGGCTGCGGAGGTGTACATTATGTCATTAGGGGACTTGTGTATTAGCGTCATCGCAGCAAACTTGGTGTCACATGAATCATGCCTTGATATCAAGATAACAATGATTCTAGCATGTTTTATATAAAAAAAAAACAGTCAGATTTTGGTGGAAAACAGCAAAATTTGCCTGGCGCCAATTCAGCTGCGGTGATGCTAATACGTAAGTACCTCAGTATGTATCATTAATCATCTGAAGTTAGAAATATACACATATGATCAAAGTTAAAGGATAGCGAGAAAAAATATGCTCACAAAAAGTTAATGTTTCAACCAACATTTATGTTAATTCAATACAACTGAACACAGAATTGCATTTCTATGCTGCCAGAAATATACAAATTAGATGATTGAGATTATGTGATGAGTGATGCACACATATCAGAATTTTGGTCTGTAATGTTGTTTAAAATGAATGTGATTGATGAGAGTAATCAGTGTTCAGTAGTTAAGGCTCAAAAGCATCATTTCAGCGATTGTCAAAAGTGGCAAGTAATTGATAGAATCGAGGGAGATCAAGTGCTAATGGATGTCTCCTAAAATTTGAATAACCCCCATAGGGTCATATGCCTCTTTTTAAGCACTGGTCAGTTGATAGACAGCCAAGTAAAGGGCAGAGTAACAATTGCGTCTGAAGATCATTTTTTGTCATTGTTGGCTTGAAGAAACCGTAAAGAGACTACAAGAGATTTGGTTTTAGGCCTTCAGGCTACCACAAGAACTTAAATTGCCCCTTCTAATGCTTCATGAAAGCTTAGCAAGGTTGGACTGTACGAGAGAAAACCAATGATTTGTGTACCCACTCCAGCTGCCAATGGGTCTGTTTAAACTGGTGCTGTCATCTTGTTCAATGGAGCAAAGAAGACTGGGATGGAGTATTGTTTACTGAAGAGTCCAGATATAGTCTAACACTGATTATAAATGTGTTTTTGATCTGGAGGGAGGAAGGAAAGTTCAACTTACCTACCCTTGTCCTTGAAATATCATGTATCCGTAATCACAGTTCAATGGCTTGGGAAGGAATTATAACAAATGACCATACCATTCTGCATATCTTTCTAGGTGGTTTTGTAACTGCTTGGAGATATGTGGAGAAGGTATTGGAACCCCATGTTCAAATGCTTAGGGTTGCTGTTGATGGATATCAATGCTTGGCTACTTCAAGCATGTGTATTATGTCAAGCTAATACCTAATAGAAATTTTTACACCCACCAGAGTTCCTAATACCTTACTTTGGATTTATTGTAAATTCATAAGAAAATGAGCATGATTTGTACATTTTATGTACATTTAAATTCTTGGTGAAATTTTTTAGGGCTCTTATGTATTAGCATCACTAGAAAATTTTGTGTCAGGTGAATCGCACCATGATATTGAAGCAACAAAATGATACTTATGTGTTTTATTTTTAAAAAAACAAACAATCAGACACATTTTGATGGAAAATTGTGTGATTCATGTTACACAAGTATAGCTGCAATGATGTTGATATGTTAGTACTTTTTTTACTGAAAGTATTCTATGTGCCAAGACCTTTTCTTTTTCTAATACTTAAAAGGGTTCTGCTTTTTTGAGAATTATGTTTTCCTTACACAGTTGTCTCAATATAGTAGCTTTCTCCATGTTTCTGCAAAGTATTCCCCCTCCCTCCTTTTCTATTTTAGTGGGAAACGAGAATAGGAAATCAATTTTAAGTTTTTAAAAATCTGTTGATTATAATTGCATTTATGTATTTATTTTCAGTTTCAACTAATGCTTTATTTTATCAATTAGTTTGAAGGGGAATTAGCTGTGGCCTTCCATGGATTTGTTATTCACTCTGCTGATGATCAAGTCAAAGTGTATAAAAAATACCAAGAGGGCTTAAAAGATTTATTAACTTCACTTTCAGTGGTAAGCCCATTTATGCATTTCTGTTAAACTTTTTTAGTACTTACATACTATTGCAACTATGCCAACATTCAAGATAACTTGCCAAGCTGGCAACCCTGATTTTGCATGCGTCATACATGTTAAAATGGCGATCATGTGCTTCCTTTCATATAGTGTTGACAATGCAGTTGCAATAATACATAAGTATCCCTTCTTTTAAAAAATGATTTTGTTACATTTGTATAAAATTTATTTGGTACTTACGTATTAGCATCACCACGCAGAAAAACTGGCCCCACATGAATCATATCTTATTATCAAAACAACAAAGATTCTAAAGGGCTTTGTATGCAAAAATATCAGTCAGTTTTTTTTTCTTCAGGATTCTCTTTAGAAATTGTTTTTTTTTTAATCTTCCTTAGTATAATTATATGTGTCGCCCATCTGGTATAGTGGTTAGCAACGCTGACTGCTATGCCGTAGGGCCTGGGTTCGAATCCTGGAGAAGACATGGATGTTTGTAAATGTATAGTGCCTTCACAGCATGGGGGTACTCTAAATAGCCGTCGAGCCACAAGTCCTCTCATGTGGTCGGTGGAAGGGGAAGAGAGGTGGGAAACTCCTGACCACTCTCAGGGTGTTCTCCCTCAAAATTGGGGTGGAACCGAGCCAAATCGTACTGTTTCCTGCATGGTGCTCAAAGCTACGGCTAACGACAGGCGTACAATATAGCCCGATGCCATGATGAATTTCGTGGGCCTTGATCTAACTACGTCAGACAGGTGGCATTAACAACAACAACATAATTATATGTAATAGTTTCTTTTTGTTCAGTTTAAATGATATTATTGTTTAGAATATGAAAAATAAAACTTGTGTGAAATTTAAATCTGCATGAGCAAAAATCAACTGTCTTCATATTTCATAATGTAAAAAAATTTTAAATTACATAAAATCCGGCATATAATGTGCACTTTAAACACAAAGAATAAGACCAAAATTTATGGGTGCACGTTTTACGTCAGGTATAAAAATGAGAGCTTTAAAAATAAAAAAAGATGAGCATAGAAAAATAAAATAAGGCTTCTACATAGATCGAAATACTGTTTATCTAAAAGAACTGACATACAATATGAGCTTAACGGGTTGTAGTTCTAGAAGTATAGTATTTTTTTCTAATGCTTGGAATAGTATCTCAAATAAATGACTTCAAACAAGAGCATTGCTCTCGTACATTTCATAAAAAAGGAGAAAAGGAGTGCGGGTTATATGGCTAACATACCTAAAAATTAAAAATTGCAGCTTAAAAGCATGGGTCTGCATTAAATGCCGGATTTTACGGTATGTTTTTGTATTCAAATAAAGATTTGCTATTAAAACACATGTGTTACCTTAAATTTTTCTCCTTCAATTTCTATAAATTGTAATTACATTGCATTGTTCGAAATTGTCTGAAAATAAAAATCAAAACTGTCAAGTATCTCTCATGGATGCCAAAAAGAAAGAAGTCAATTATATTTATGTTCAACAATATAGTAACTTTTTTTAAAACTTTACATTAAAAAAATAATTGCACCTATTTTTCCAAGGTGGAAAAACAGAATGGGTTCTTATGTTTAACATTGATTTAAAATCACTTAATATTTTTAGTTCACCTGTGCAAATTTTTAATGTACAAACCTAAATGCTGTCAACAATACATTTAGAGCTGCAACTCAAAAAATATCTTAATTCTTTTTATAGGCAGAACTTACTCCAGCATTAGGCCATTATGTGAAATTAATTAGTACTACAAAAAATCACCAGAAATCAAAACTCTTATTCTCTCTTCTGGAATATGGTGTTACAAACAATTTTGTTTCTGCACGGTAAGTTTTTATTTATTGGATTCAGTTTAATGCATTTTTAAATTTAAGGACATATTTATACCTAATATATGATAGATAATCTTTAACTGTGACCCTATGCAAATTTTACTTTATTTGCTTTATATAGTAAAATGGAATTTGTTTACTTTTTTGTACTTTTTTTTAAATTGATTGTTTTTTTCTTATTCAAAACTTCCTTTAAAATTTTTTGAATACTTACAAGAAATGTATAAGTATTATATGAAATTTATTAGAAAAGCCATACCTCTATTATATTATTTTATTTTGATATATCTTTGCTTTTGCTTCTAAAAATTAAATTCTTAGTATTGTTGGTAAAAATTTCAATTGTTTAAAAAACACATAGTATTCTAAATTACAAATGTTTTTATGTTAGGGTTTTATGTATCAAAACTTTTATTGAACCAAAGTTTTGTTATTTTTTTTACATAGATTTCACAAGTATTTGTGATTCACACAACATGAATAATTTTAGGATCTTATGAGAAGTATTATTGCAATATTTTAGAAATCAAAGCTGTAAATAATTTATAATTCCAGACCTATAAGAATGTATTAACTTTTGTTTTCCAACTGTTTACTATATAACTTATTAATTATCTGATTGTTTAACATTGCATTCTGAAGAAACACAAGGGCTATTGGTGGTAGACCTTGTAATTTTGAACATGATAAAGTGACGAGAATGACAACTCAATGGGTAACCTCTCTAAACTTGCATGTCATGCCAGTTTGAGGACTTTGAACCATGACAGAATTAATGTGCATCAACCTCTCTACACAGCAAGTCTTAAGAGACACCAGACTCAAACCCACAATTCAACAAAACCAGCCAAGGATATATGACCATGAACAGTTCGCTATGGCAGCCATATAATGTATTAAATGCAAAAAGATTGTCATCTCTTTATTTTATAAAATACGTTTAATTTTCCTTTTTCATGTGGTCTTTTTCAAAAGTTTTTGTTAAGTAGCT
Source organism: Trichonephila clavata (assembly GCA_019973975.1). Lineage (NCBI taxonomy): Eukaryota > Metazoa > Arthropoda > Arachnida > Araneae > Nephilidae > Trichonephila > Trichonephila clavata. The sequence goes on along the minus strand of BMAO01014622.1, from coordinate 33,186 downwards.
TCTTTTATTCAAAATTATTTATTATTATTTATGCTTGCAATTTTGTTTCTCTATTTAAATTTATGAGAAAAAATATAATATTTGAGTTTGAACTGGAGCTGAAGATTTTATATATTTATATTTTTGTTATTTTCCTGAAAATTAATCAATCCTCTTTTTCAGCATTTTTGAAAAAGCCGGGGAAATATATTGTGACTGTATTTTAGCAAGATGCTATTTTTATTTAAATTGTAAAATCAAAGATGCTGTGAACATTTGTGAACTGTAATAAAGTATTTATTTTTTGTCATAATATTTTTAAATCTTTAGTACAGATTACTCTGAAAACTTATATTATATATAAGGAATAGTGTTTTTTTTTTTGTTATCAAAATTTTTTATTATTTTTTATAAAACATCAAATTAAAAAAACCATCAAGATTAAAAGGAAGAGTAAATTAAAACTGTATAATTTAACTTGTAAACAAGAATTTCTTCTTTGGTTATTGTTGTGCATTTTGTTTTCATTTGAATTATTTATTTCTGTTATTGACATATTGCTTTGAAGTAAATGTGAAATATGGTACTTATTTAGAAAAAGTAGTATTTTTGTTCATTGTTTCGGCTCACGGGCTTAAAGGCCCTTCTCGTAAATCCAAGATTGCGGGTTTTATCCTGGGGGGGGGGTGATAGATTTTCTGGAAGAAAATATCATTGGCAAGCATGTCATATAATTATATGGCATGTAAAAGATCCCTTGAGTATCAATTTAACTGTTATACTCTCATCAAAATTTTGCCATAGCAATATTAATATCCAAGAGCTTGAATTGAATAAATTCAAGGACAAAAAATTTGGTTGTAGGAGCTCCCATTTGATAGTGCCACCGATGAAATGCCTTTCACACTTGGGGACTTGTCGTGTCTGCAAAGACTTATCTGCCAAAATAAAGCTCATTTGAAAGAAAAATGTTCTACATTGTGTTTGATTTGATAAAAGAATCTTGTTGTGGGATGAATTAAAATGTAAATTGTGTTGTACATAAAATATTGTGTGTTCATTTCTATTAATGTAAACTTGTTGTACATATTTAACATTTGAATAATTTTTAATGTGCTAATTTAAGTTAATTGTATATTTTATTAACTTTAGTAGTTATTGTACATTTATGTAGGCTAATTTCCTTTTAATAAATTTTATATTTTTTTTCATATGTACAATGTAAATTTCCACTATTAAAAATTGGCATCAGCTTACTGGAATTATTTTTATTATAATCTAAGATTATTTTACTTATAAAAAAATTATTTTCTTTTGTTAAAATATTTCCTTTGGATATTATTGTCCATTTTTCATTGGTTAAGACCAATGCAATCATTATTCCTTTATTTTGTTTATCTGAAAGAAATTGTTAAATGATAATTTATAATAATTATTAAATTATATTCATTTAACTAAAAAGACAAACTTCTCTAATGATAAGATTTTTGTTTATGTTGTATGGATTTTTTTTAATGGTAAATTTAATATTGTCCTAATTAAACTTAAAGTATAATAATAAAATCAACTTTTTGAAATTAACATTATATGTAAGTAAATAAAGTACAAAAACTGTTCTGTGTTATTAGTACTCAATTATATTATGCTGTACAAATGTTCTAATGTAAACTATCAACATGACATATTGTCATATACTTTACCATTATGAGTATATTATTTCTCATATATGTATTGATATTAAGTTAGTCAATTTCTGAAATGTGGACATCAAGTACTAAATGATTTTGTTACCTTTGTTCCACTAAAAAAAGTTTATATACTTTTCAGTTTAGAAGATATAAATATAAATCTCCTTCATTCAGTAGATAATATCTAATGGTGACTTTTGCTGTAAAATAAGAGGGAGTGGTTGAGTTTCCTTCTGTGTTACTCATTTTTTAAATAAATGTAATAGCTCTAGGTTTTGCCATCATGGAAATAAAACTACATTTATTTTCTAAATTTAATTTTTGCATTTCTTTTTAGCCTTGTGTGTGAAACTCTCTTAAAATGTGAATCTCTAGTTTATCATAATGAAGATTTTTGGTGCTTTAGTTTTATGTTGATTGATAAAATTATTTCTGGCATTGATTACAAAGTAAGTACTGTAACTATATATGAATTTTGATTTTACAATTTTTGTTTAATTATAATTTTAAAAAGTCATTTGGAAGTACCTAATGTGGGGAAAAAACTTAATCCTTATCAGATATTATAACCTAATATTTTTAAGTTAAAAAGTACACATATGTGTAACAAAAGTATAGTAGACTTTCTCTTTTGATTATGTATGTATTACTTTTCTCATGATTGAGATGGGGAAATTATCATTATGTATTAAAAATAAATCTTTAGATCATTTAATAATTTTGGTAGTTGTGAAATTTGAAATGGGTGTTGAGAAAAGGGTTCCGATCAGAAGACCAGAACGTACAAGAATGTATGTTGGGAAAAAATTGTCTTGGAAAATTTGTCTTTTTGCTTAAGAGAAAGGTCGTAAAATGCTCTGAGAATTGAAAATTAATATCTTTAGAAATCATTTAGATTTTGTCTTGGGGAGGTAATGTGTCTCTGTCCTCTGACTTCTTCAGGATATCATCCAAACTGGAAGGTGTCAAGCTTTAGAGCCCATGCTTTATCTTTATCCCCAAATTTCAAATCGAGGTAAACAAAGTAAACTTCCTTCACAAAATCACTTATATTTCTTATTTGACTTTTTAACATGCATTCAGCACAAATAAGAGAAAAGTTGTCCAGAGGAATAACAGAACCTCTTGGAGTCATAATTCAGAAATAAAAACATGATAAGTTACTTTTTGAATGTTGGATGTATAGAAACTGGTTTTACGTAGCAAGTAAGAAACTGGATATATTCAACTTATTGAAACACAATCTAATCTGATGATAGGTTTACATATACTTATTCTGAGAAAACATTTCAAATCATTTTGAGTGATAGTAGTATTCCCCAAAATTTTCTATAAACTAATTAAATATGTTTAAATAATGATCATCTGACCCTTCCAATGCCAAATCTTATCTTACTTTCCCTTTTCTACTTCTTTTACCCTAGTTTTTAAAAGTTTCTTCTGGAGTCCCTCTGTAATTAATAATATTAATGTGAGAAGTCTCATGTATTTATGGAGATTTTTAAAAGCTAAAATAGAATGCTAGATTTTAAGTTAAGTGGAAGTTTCAAGTTAAATGAAACCAAAAGTTTCAGAAAAAGCTTGATGTGATGGATTTTTTCATGTTTTTGTGACCAAATATGTATAATTAAAATTTTAAAAAATTCCTGTGCAGTTTTTTTTAGTTGTAAACCTGTGTAATCCATTACATAACTTTACATTGATGTAAATTCAACTAATCTAAAAAAAAAAGGAAACATTTGAAAAATCTATGCTAAATACCTCTGTTTAAATGTGTTGGTTATCAGTATGTTTATAAAGCTGTAAAGCAGGCTTCGTCAACTCATGGCTTGCCTGGAAATTTATGTCTCTATTGAAACTTTTGTTCTCATCTTGTGTTTGTGTGGAGATGTTTGTATATTAAAAATATTACATAATTGAAATTTTTCTTGTATTATTTATGTAATATACAAGTGGGTCTATGAATTGCAGTTTAACAATTTGTATTCGCAGATGCCAAATGTCACTGAAAAAAATTGGTTTTTGTTAAGCAACCATGACTGGTTATTAGACCTTTGATAAAGCAGTTCTAACGGAAAAACTTAATCAGGTAAATAGGAACTTTTGGAAGGGTGAGATAATTCAATAATCAATGCTTGTAATTTCAACAAAGTTTTTAATCAGATATTATTATTTGAGTGCCAACTTAGAAAAATTAATGCTCAAAATTTTTTACTGTTCTCAAACAGCCAATCTAAGAATTTCTCAAAACGTGATAATGGTGTAAAGAAACTTATAACTCCATTTGATATTCATTTCTCAGAATTAGCAAAATATGATAAATTGTTGAAACATTTTCATGCTTATTTTATTCTGACGTATAAACAGTACTCCTGAAAATCTGCAAATGGAGTTAAAGTTTTGGTGTAACAATGGAATGAAAAACAACATCCAACACCACACATTTTTGCTCCCAAATAAAAATAAGTTTTTATAATACTTACATAACATTCAAGAGATATTCCAGCTTAAGATATTTTTAGCAAGGACATGTTAGTGTTTCTTTATTTACGTATGTTTGTAAAACATTTGTTTGGAGGTGAAATTTATGGAGTTGCCAATATTGGCATCAATATTTCCTATATTGATGCCAATTTAGGAAACCTGCTAAAGTGTGCATTGTTGAACATAAATATAGATTTTCAAGAATTGAGTGAAAGAAAAGATAAACATCTCATTAAATAAGGTTTAGAAGTAATTATATTTAATTATAGTATAATAATAAAGTTTTATTAATTTTATATTTGTATTACAACCTTTTAAAGATGTGTTTATCTATTCAGCCCTTAGTAATGTTACGCATCATCAATGCAGACCATGAAACCGTTTGGGCTGGCCTGATCTGCTATAAAGCATATAAGAATTTTCTTAAAAGAGAAATTTTTTCTTTCTTTCTGCTCTATGTATATAAGTATTATGAACAAAATTGAAAATGTGGCAATTTATAGAATGCATAGGCAAAATTACAGTTGTCAAAATGTCATAGGTAAATGTAATTAATTCAAAATGTCATTCAAGCCAACCAAGTAACTTAATTGTTTTTTTAATGAAAAATTTGCAATTTTGTGTTTTTTCAATGCAGTTTTAATGAAGTTCATTCAATAACCCAATTTTACTTTCTATAAGAAATAACATTAAGCATAATTTAAAATAAAATTTCTTTTCCTGGTACAAGAGGTAGGTTTGTATTTTATTTGATCTAATAAAAAAGGACATAAACTTTGTTTAGTATTACTTAAATCATATATACAGTCGGACCTCCATTTTATGAGACTATTTTACAAATCTCTCTATTTTATGAATGGGGGGGGGGGGGTTTAACGACTTCGTTAAATAGAGGTCCGACTGCAAATATATATTTTGAATAATAGGTTTCTCTTCCATTTTTTTTAAAAGTAGCATTTCTCTTTGTAGAATGATTTTTTTTTAAATAATAGCTTTAGCATGATCTTTTTTCTCTATGCATTTGTTGTTAATTAGAATACCTTGATATTGTGTGCAATGCCTAGTTAAAGCATATAGTTCTCTTATTTCATACTTTACATGAAAGTGCTGGGCATTCTGTAAAATGCCTAGATATTCTTTGGAACACCAATGTTTCATACATTGTTGATAACATACATATCAAAACTTATGCATGCATGTTAATTTATTTATAAATATAAACATTTTTATGTTTTAAATGAACGTGTCACTCATTTCAAGTAATCTTTGCAGGGTGTTAGAGATCTTTTAAAAACCATTTTGAACAAAGCTCAAGGTATCAAGTCAGCAGTTAATGTAGCTGTAATGAATCAACTTAGAGCTATACAAAATGTAAGTTATTATTTTTAGAAGATTTCAAAAAATTTAAAATAATTTTAATCTGTAGTAATAGTTTTTCATTTGACTAGCCTATTTATGTGTATTGACAAATTCAGGTAACTTTGAATTATGTAATTTTAGTTATTATTTTTCTTATTACATTATTTATCATATGGGTCTGTTATTTGGATATTTAAAAATATACTTCACTTTAGTATGTGTAAACATTACTCTGTTTAATACATAACTTTTTAAAAATAATTTCATAAAAAAAATTAAACAACAAAAAATATACAGTCAGACCTCGATTTAACAAATTCATTGGGACCAAACATTTTATTCATTGAATAGGATTATTCGTAATAACCGAGTCCAAAAAAAACACAATTTTGTTACACTTTTTGAAAATTCTATAATTAGCAACTACACACACACAAAAAAATATCCAGTTAGATATTACACACTTTCTATTCATTAGCTAAAAATACTATTATCGAATTATTACTCACGAGTTAATAGGAAATTTGAAATAATGACCAATAGATGTTTGACAATCTTTTTGCTTCCTGACTTTAAAGAGTTCTTTTGCAAGAAAATACTGCATCATTTACATCGTGCTGTATGAGGTATTTCTTCACAGTTTCAAAACAATGTAAAGCATTAGAAAATGTAAGTTTTGATATGAGTTTTATTATCAATTTCTGCATAAAAATTGTTATGCATTGGTTTCCAACAATCTGCCATGCTTAACAAAGTTGCAAAAACAATATTTTCTGCAAAATCGTACGTATAATAAGCCTCACTTCTCTCAAGAAAGAGAGCAAATTTCGAAATCTCTTAAAATATCCCTGGCATTTTGGAGAAGGGTGAGGTAAAGGAATTTCTTGTTGCATTCAAAACACATGCAGTAGGTTAAACTCATGACTCATATGCACCTGTAAAGTCTAATGATGGGCTACTATAATTTGTTAATTTGGGGATTATTATTCATTAAATAGGGGTTTTTACCTCCATTTCAGTTGGAGGAAAGGAAAAAATTCATTAAATCAGGGTCTGACTGTGTATGTAATAATTCCATCCTGAAAATTCTAAGTCTCAAATATAAATGAATTTTTGAATAAAAATTGCTGTTTAAGATTTTTTTTTAACACTCTTTTATAAGCTTCACTTGTATGTAACGGAATCTTTGGACTCAATTCTTACCCACTTTACAAGGTCAGATTAATTCGAAATTTCGCTCACTTGTCCAGGACCGATCACAAAACAATAATTTAATAATTTTGTTCCATTGTCCTGATCAGGACCATCAGGATTAATGGTTTCCCATTTTCAGATCCCATCCCACATCTGGTGACTAATTTTGGATCCCATTTCCAGATTTGGTGAATAAAAGATTAAGTTACAACTTAGTTCAATTAACTATAAAAGGTTTTTTAAAAAAAAATTTTAAAATTATAATTTATTTTTTATATTTCTAGAATTATTTTAACTTAATAGCTAATTTAAACTATGATATTTTTTATTGAAGTTTTTTTTTTTAATTTTAGGTTTTAGAAACAATATTTGACAGAAATGATTGTTTGTTACCCAGCTATTTGATTTTAGATGAACTTCAGAAAAAACTTCCAGCTAGAGGATCGTATCCCCATTGGGTATGTACCACAGTGTATTTAATTTGTGATAGCTGTAATTGGATTTTTGTAATTAAGAATTTTATGTTAAATTTCTATATTATTTTGAAGTCATTATATTATTTTAACTTCATAAAAATAAATTAAAAATTTTGCATTTTTGTTTTTTATTGAAAAATTATTCAAATTTTTTATAGTAGAATATTTATTTATTACTGAAGAATGAATTTTTCCTGAATTTCTTAACTACTATTTAAATTGATTGTTAATTTTATCAAATTAATTTTTAGCTTTAATCCTAACTATAGAAAAGTATATTATGATTCTGTTTAAAGTTTTTAATTAATGTATTATGCAAGAAATTGTTTATTTTATTTTAATTTTTCCAGAAATTTTCCAAACTCATATCATCATTTATTGATAGTTTCAGACCAACTGCTCAAATGGTTTCAATTTCTGGTAAGTTATTTTCTGTGTATTTTTTTTCTTTCATAAAATCAAAAACAAAAAAAATTTTGACCTTGTTTTTATTCTGTTCTTCATTTATACTCATTGTTTTGTTATTTTTAAATTGTTTATCTGTATCATTCAATCCAATGATAAAAATATCTTTTCTTTTCTGGCCCTTACAACAGCAACCCATGTAGTTTTTAAAAGAATTGTTTTAACAGAAAAACTTCATTCTTTTTAGCAAATGTCTTGCTTGTTTTTAGATAATTTTAAAATCAAATTTCCAATTAATCAAGTAAATATTCTTCATACCTTTTAAGAAGGGATGAATTTTTTTTTCTGCTTTTAGTGTTCATGGACGTCAAGGTTGATGAAACTGCATATGGTAGATCAAAACTTTTACCGGTTGTTGGTCATTCGGCAACTCTGGGAAATGTGTGGAAGCTAGATCCTGTTACTGCTAAAGCACCTTTAAGAGGGCTTTTACCGTATAACAAGGTAACAATTAAAGCTAAATATAATGCAAACATAATATTTTTTGTGAAGATTTATTTTTAAAATATTTTACTTCCTTTGATTTTTAAAGTAATTTATAATCCTCCTACAATGAGCTAATTTCTTACACATATATATCAATTATCCTAAAAATTATGTGCAATATAATTATGGCATGATTTGCAAAATTGTGTAAAGAAAATTAAAGTATATATAAATTGCCCATAATTGAAGGGTTAAATAAGGCTTTCTAAATCACATTCATACATTATGTACTATAGAGTATCCTATTGCCAAATATATTAATGCATTTTTTTAGGAATTAAATAATTTTTTCAGTCATTTTATGACTGATTTCTTTACCTCATCACTTTTTAAATAAGTGTTACATATCTAGTAATTCTATATTTAATATATCTACTTCTCTAGTACATAGATTTTAATTTAAATTTAAAGTTTTGTAAAACTTACTGTACATTAGAGAAATTTGAAGTTATTTTTAATAAAAATTTAAAATAGGCTGATAAAAAAATTTAGAAAATTGCTTTTTAAAAAAAAAAAATAATAAATTGCATTTTAGAAATATATTTTAAGATATTTAGTAGAAAAATTTTACATGCCCTTATATTTCATATATTTAAATTAAATTGTACTTTAATTTTATTTTAATTCTAAAAATTATTTAAATACACACAAAAAAATCTTTTCATAATTTTTATTACTTTTCTATTTAACTATTTTAAATGTTCCAATTAACCTGATACTTAAATCCTATTTTTTTTTTAAATTCTAGATATTGTTTGAAGTTCATCATATGCTCAATAATTTTAATTCTAAAACCTTTTTAAAAACTTTTAATAGGAATTATTGGAACCCCAAACATCCCTTTTAAAATATGTTTTGGAACAACCATATTCAAGAGAAATGGTTTGCAGTATGTTAGGTGTTAGCAAGCAGGTATAGTATTTCTTTAACTGTGCTATGTGATATTATATTATTAGATATAAATTAAATATGTTTGTTATTGAATAATGTATATAAAACAGTGTGAATATTTTATAAATAACTTTTTTCATTTTATTTAACTAAATTTATCTTAATGTGTCATAGTTAGAATGTGTGTGTGTGCTATAATTCATATCAGGGAGGAAAAGATAAACAGAAAGTTGTTTTATCATAAATGAAGTTGTTTTGCAATTGTCATTCAAATAAACTAAATTTATTTTAATTAAAATAGGATGTTAAAGATGTTAATTATATAAATGAAATATTTTTATTTATGTAATTTATTAATTTCCATTTTTTTAAGTTTTTTTATATATATATATATAATTTTTTAAATATAAAGCTTATGAGGATAGGAATGTCTTCTTTTAGAAAAATTGTTGATACTTTTTACTTGTCCTGTTTTAAAAAACAGTTTAACCTGTTCTTTGATCCAATTGCTCTTTAGACTCCATCAACAACAACTCAAATTCATTTACGTGAATTTAATATCACAGAACTGTTACATTTGTAAATATTTTAATTGCTGTACACATTTCAGGAAAAATCAAGTGATTGAATTTTAAGTCTCATTTTGTATTAATACTAAACTAAGAACAGCATTTATTAACTTTATCAACATAAAGCAAGTATAGCATCATTATTAGTATCTCATAATAAATATTTGTTTTCTACCCAAAATAAATATATCTATAACCTGTAGATTTACAGAAAAATGTTTAATTTAATGTCATTTTAAATTAAAAATTGGTGACTGAAATTATATTATTTGAGGATTAGTGAAACACTAACTCAGTAAAAACCTTTTTCCCAGTGAAACAACTCTGAGTAATCAAAGTCTTGTGTTCTTTTGTGGTTAAAATAGATGAAGGTCTATAGTCAAAAAATCAATTTAAAATGCAACAAACTATCCATTTTAAATTAAAAAGCAGTTTCGTCAATCATTTCCCCCTCCTCCTCTCATTCGTTTTAACACATAAAATACCAAATGTATTTTTGTCACTTCTGTTCTGTCTTTATAGATAACAATACTTTTTGAAGTGAAACTTACTGAGAAGGATTTTGATTCAAATGCATAGAAGGAAAAGGTATAAATTTTATGAATTCAAAGATTTAACATGTTTCTGAAAAGTTAAATGTCATTAAGTTTATCATGATGTTAAGTTCCATTATATTTTGAATCTTGGGTGTATTAAATTACATTTTTCTTTAATTACAATTATAATGCTCTATTCAACTCTCTAAAAAGTTTATGCAGGTGCTGAAATATTTTTATTACATTTATAAGTAGTAAATTAATAGCTGTTGAGATGTTATTCATTCATTCCAGCTATTAAACATAGTGCATTCTTTATTTTTTAAAATTTTTATTTAGATGTGACTTTGTTCTTCTCATCTGTATAAGTTTAATTGCTACCAATTGCAATGGCAGCTGGTCAGTTATATGTAAACTTATTAGTTACTTCATTATTTGATATTATACAGCAGTTGTGTCCCAGAGAACTGTTATGATAGACTAAACTAAGTATCATGAAGCTGCTTTTATCTTGATGTATTTTCTTTTAGTATTATTTTAAATGAAAAAAATTTAAATGAAAAGTTTTACATCTTATTTTAAGGGCCTTTTTAAATTAGGTTATACTGCAGGAGTTAAGTTAAAATGACAATATTAGCCAACATTAAAATAATGAAAATTACAAAAAATTTTCATGCTCGAAAGTATAATGCAAACTTGAATGGATTCTAAGTTCTTAGAGACCTAAATTTGTATCACTTTATTCTAAAATTTAAAATTAATATTAATGGAAAATGCGTATGTTTGTTAACATGAAATTTAGAATTCTTATGTACAGAAAACTTACAAATTCCAAGAGAAATTTTTTAATATTTTTTGAAAAAAAATTATTAAAAATAACTATTTTTGTTACTTTAATGTACTGTGCATGTATAAGATATTATATTTTGGCTTATAATGCTCATTAAAATATTATTTTGTTTTAGTTTCTATATCTTCTGGCATTTGTTCATAAATTTGTTGATTACCAAAAAAGTTTCAGTCGTAAATTCATGTTTTCCTTTTCTTTTTTTTTTTTAAATACAGAATAACAAAAATCAAACTAAAGACAAAATTTTCAAACAGATGCATTTATCATCAAATTTTTATTACTTTTATTCATTCATCAAATTCAAATTGGTGATAGTGTTCGTTAAATGTTGCATCTGTATAAATGATTTTTTTGTAGCAAAATATTTATGAGAAATTGCCCTGAAGTATCTGTTAATAATCAAAAATAATCTTTTGGAGAATTATTAATGTGTAAACTGCTGCTCTTGCATTCTTATTTATAGTTAGTAAGAATTATGAAGGTCATTTATAAATATAAAAAAAAATAATATAATTACTTAGAAAAAATTTCATGTATTTAATTTTCAATTGTTTTTATTCTATTTACGAGAAACATGTTGTTGTTGAAATAGAAATTTCAATATTTCTTGTTCTCATGATATGGTTTATAAAAACTATTAAACTTTAAAAAATTATTTTTTAACAAAAAAAAAAGAGATTTTTTTTAAAAAAAAAAATAGTATTATGTAAATGTAAATAATTATGTATATAAATTGTAAAACAGTATTATGTTTTCTGTTAAGTTTCATTGACTTTTGAAGCAAAATTGTACCATTTTATCCATTTAAATGTTTTTGTATTTTCAACTTTTGCACTGTGCCTCACTCAGACCTAGAATAAACTCTTAAAATTTGACATTTCAAAACTAATTGCCATTTTAGAATTTTATGTAAATGATTTGCTTTTCAGCAAAAACAACGATGTCCAGTACTAGAGGAGCAACTTGTGGAACTGATAGTTTCAGCTATGGAAAAGTCTGAAAATGAAATTGACTCTATGGAAGATGGTGGACCTACACAACTATTATGGCAGCATTTATCAAGTCAACTGATATATTTTGTTCTCTTCCAGTATGCTAGTTTTCCTCATATCATAATGATTTTACATAACAAAGTAAGCTATTTGTCAAGCAATACGAATAACTTCTTGAAACTTCTTATTAACCTAATTATTGTCAATTTTAATTGAATCCATTTCTTTTGTAGAATTAAATTTATTTTGATTTGATGTTTTATCTCAAAAATATTACCAATGGAAAATAGAATAAAATGGGTATTTGTGTAAAAAAAAAAAAAAATTAGAATTGTGCCAAATTTTAATGTTTTGCATGGATAATTTTTGCTTTTCAGCCTTTCATTATTTTTTTTATGCCTGAATTGTTCATTTTTATACATTTTCACAAAATTCCCATTGTCCACCAATTATATTTCTAGTACAGCTTTTACTTAAAGTTTTCTACTCTCAATGACTGGAAAATAACTGGATAAAAACCATAGAACTCCTTTCCAGTAAGTCTTTAAAAACGTCATGAAGTCTTTGCTTCCTCTTGCATATTGTATTTCATTAGGTATGGATTCTTAGCTGGTTCATAAGTGTAATTTTGTTGAGTGAAACATTTTTATTTTTTTCATCTGCAGCAACTTTCTGGAACTCATCTCTATTTGTGTTTTGCAAATGTTTGTATTCTTTACTCTTCATATAGTAGAACAATTCATTTTCATCTGTTTACCATGATGTCTGACAAATGCAAAATGTACTTTCAAATGTTTAAAAAAGGTTATAAAAAGGAATTTGATTTTATTGATGCATCCTGCAGGGGGAAAATATTGTTACGAATTTTGTATAAAATAATGTAAATAATTTGTATTTGGATGTGCAATGTCTTTATATTACTCTATGCTATATTTATTTCATGTTAAAATTGTAATATTTACAAGCAACATCGTACTTTACGTGAAAATGACGATTCAATGGGAACTTGGCGAAATATTGGCGATAGAGCCAAGTTGGCATCATATTTGGCGACTTGGGCGACCAATTTGGCGACATTGGCGCCCATGTTGGCGAGTTCGGTACCTTCTGGATTCTTCTAGAAATTTGTGGAGAAATCCACTAATTTCACGATCTTATGACGCAAGCGCACCTTTCCAGAAATTTCGGCCCCGGATATAAATAGAGCGATACTCGCCGCAACAGTCAGTCTGATTTCAACCAGCGAGTAGTGAGCATTGTTTTGATTAGCGATTAGTAGACGCCTTGAACTTGATCAGCTCGGCTGTGCTTGTGAATAGTCATTTACATACGTGTATTTTAGACACTGCTTATTGTGTCTGAGTGCTGTTGAAGGTGTAAAATCCTTCTGTTATTTATTCTGTGAATTTTGCTGCTGAATCCTGTATTTCAAGGATCATATTCGACAATAAATACTCATCGCTCTTAAAGAATTGCCTTGTTATTTACGACTGATTTTGCATAAAATCCTCGAACCCTGATCTACGTAACAATATGTATTTTGTAATGGTGCCAGATATGATATTTTCTGACATGTGATAACACTAAAACTTGTGTTTGAATGATAAATCAAGAATTTTCCATCGAGAGATGATTGTACATAGTCACCTCTTCTTTACTTCTGTAAATATTTAATTGTTTGTAACTTTATATTATATCTTTTAATGTTATATCTTTTTTATGTATATAAAAATGAGTAAAGGAAGGAGAAGGAAGGCAATTCATAGCTTCCTCCAATATTTTCTTTTATTCCAATTTAATTTACATTATCTAGAAAGTTCAATTATTAAAATATTCGTTTCAAAACTTTCTATTAAAGTATCCCCCTCTTAAACAATAATTGCTTTAGGTAAATGTCATTTTTTTTCTAGGAAATATATTTGATTCTTAAAAGGTTGGCACGTTGTTTTCACTGTATTAAACTCACTGACTAGTGTGTACATAATAAAAGCTTCAAATTCTTGATAGTTAAATTTTACTCTTGTATAATTTATTTAACTAAGTTAAAGTAAAAACTGTTGTTTAATTTAAATAGTGTAAAAGATTAATATTATAATCATTTAATTTTTTTGTATAAATTAATATTATTAAATGAAATGTAACTGAATAATCTTAGTTGCAAGGCCGAAATCTTCGCAAGGGCAGAGATCATCTCATGTGGGTTCTGTTGCAGTTTATATCTGGAAGTATTCAAAAAAATATTGTAAGTGGGTCATTTTAATCCTTTTCTAAAGATGAGTTTTTAACTGGTTTTTTATTTAATATTAAATATATCATTTGATGTTTGAAATCAATATATCAACAGTGAAGGTACCATGTCTTTATTTAATTTTAAGGTTTATTTTATTTGTATGCATCTGTTGTAGTAGAAAATCATTTTTCTCTTGCTTGTTTCTCAATCTTGTGCTTTGAAACATTAATCAACCAAGTTCTTGCTTGACCCTTGTTCTCTGCAATTTTTGTATTTATCAAAATATTCCTTTTCTATTTGTGAAAAATAAAAACTTTAATAAATGTTTTTATATCTTAAAATTTTAATCTCATTTTTATTTTTAAAAGTTTTGAAAATAGCTGGGGGAAAAAATTTAATGTGTATTTATTTTATTACTGTAAAAATCTTTTTCTCATTTGTGGGTTGGTTTATCATTTAGTAACTAAATTTGTTTGGCCATAATTAATGCTTTTAAAATCTTTTTGGAGAATTACTATTTAAAAGTTGTCAATATTGAATGATTAATTTTATATATATTATCTTTAGGATTTAATTTGAAAAAAAAATTATTCAAATACAATGTAGCAACAGTAAAGATTGATAAAAGAATGAAGAATTCTCTCACTCAAACGAATGAAAAAACTGATTTAAAATTTTTTTATTGCCAAGACAAATTATGCCTGCTACACTTTCCATACATTTCTTAGTAACTTCTCACCATCTGCATATGTATTTTGTTTATTATCTCTTGTTATGCAGCCAAATAACTAACTTGCTTTTACAATCAAAATCTGTAGAGTTTTTGAAAAAGTTTGTAAAGGTTATTGATTTTCTTTTCCATAGTGTCAGCTCTTTTGTTTGCAATAATTTAATATTGAAAACATATTAGTATCAACCAATACACAGAGAATGACATGTGTTGCATGATAAAATTTAGAAGAAAGAGCGTTAATGCACCATTCATAATATGATGTTCAATAGCTTCTTGCTGGAGTCGCAATTAAAAATAAATTTGTTCCAGTGTACCTTTTACTCACATATATAAGAAGTAAACGCAATTTTTTAAAGCAATTACATGAATCTCTCATTGGGGAAAATCTGTTTAATTATAATATTGCATTCTTATTTATAAATAGGTTACACAATTCTGGTTTATATGCTTAAAAAATGATTGCATATGCAATTGGCTAAATCTAACTTTGTGCAAAATTGGGAAAAAGCTGCTTCAAATGGTTCTGCATTTGAAATTCATACACTATTTGATAAATTCTAATTTTATTAAACTTTTATAACCTTTTTTTTACAATATTTCAAAATATAAATACAATAAAATTTAGATTGAAGTAAATTATTAATGTTTATCATATTTATAATAAAACATATTAACATAATTTTTTAAATTGAAAGCTGAATGACTTTTTACCTGTCATGAAGCTCTATGATATACTCTATCCAGAAAAAGAACCTTTACCATTTCCAGATGTAACCAAAGCTAGTAGTACTCATGCTCTAGCCGTTACATCTGTATGGATTCATCTCATGAAGAAAGCTCAAGTGGAACAAATCAGCCTGCAAAGAAGGTTACCAGTTGCACTTTCAGGCCATTTAGAGTGAGTTTAGCTGTTTTTAATGCATTTCTAAAAATCTTTTTATTCTTGCCTAATTTATGAAATTTAGAACTTATTTTGGATCCTTCTTTGGGATCAAGTTAGAACCAATATCAGTAGCTAAGCAAACAGCTCTTATGATGTAAAGTTAAGTTTTGTAAACATTTTGTAATTTACTTAGGAATAGCATGTAAGTTACGTTATTATAATAAATACTGTATGTACTATAGTGCAGGGGTATTCATAAAGAAGTATACACTTTCCAACAGTAAAAACTGTAAAACAGTATCAGTCAAAGACAAGCACCGCCTCAGCATATCATAAGGTAGTTGTACTCTTAAAGTTTGTCTCATCCCTGATGGAAGTGAAGTAAGAAATGGCATGTGTGTCATGTGATTAGTCAGTCGAAATGCAGTATCTGCGGTAGGAAAGGCTTTTTTTATGTGTGTGTGTTTTTGAATTCAGCAAACTGTCATAGGGGCCACTTTTTAGATATGTTAACTCTTTGATTGATGTCACAGTTGCAGG
Source organism: Trichonephila clavata (assembly GCA_019973975.1). Classification (NCBI taxonomy): domain Eukaryota; kingdom Metazoa; phylum Arthropoda; class Arachnida; order Araneae; family Nephilidae; genus Trichonephila; species Trichonephila clavata. The sequence continues at coordinate 16,831 of BMAO01014622.1, read as the reverse complement.
ACCACATTGACAACATTCTCTCATTAATTGGCCAACGTGCAAGATTACCTCAATGAACTTCTCCCTCACCGATGGGTTGAATGAGTCGCTGACTACAACATGCCACTTACCCAATGGCCACCCATTAGTCCTGACTTAACACTTTGCGATTTCTTTCGGTGGAAGTACGTAATGGACGAGGTATTTGTCCCTCCCCTTCCTGATGATCTAGCAGAGCTGAAACAGCATATCACAACTTCTATTGATGGATTTGATTCAGATACATGTGTTTGGGTAGAAATAGATTACCGGCTCAATGTGTGTTGTGTAAATAAGGGTCCACTCATAGAACATCTGTTTCTGTCTTTAACAAAACTTAAAATAATCTCATACAAGTAGCACGTAAATTGTTCTTGATTTATAGTGCATTGGTGCATTGAAACTATATACTTCTTTATGAATTGCCCTGTGCATCATATTAGAGAAATACAATGACATCTTTTTTATTCAGTTCACATGTTTTTTTCTTCCAATTGTATATTGCTTGTAGAATAAGTGCTGATTATATATATTTTTTAATAACTTTGCAAAACATGTTTAAACTCATTTATGTCTTCTGGCATTTAAATTTAAAACTAAAACTTAGTTTGTGCAATAATAATAATAATTTTTTTATTTGTGTATGTGTATCTGTAATAAAATGTATTTCATTAAAACATTTCTTTTTTAGGTATTTGCAAAATTGCTTAAACAGTGATAATTTATCTCACACATTAAATACTGATTATAAGATCCCGCTGTTATGTAATGCTTGTAAGTTTTATAGTGGAATATTTGATTTTTATCTTATTTATGTATAATTTATTGTTATGATCTTTATTTTGTCCTTTTGTCATGTAATAGATAGTACAAATCAGGAATGTTTTACAAGACCTATGGCAATTCTAGTAGAGGCTGTACAAGATAATCAAAAGCAACAGACTTCACATACTGGGGGTGCTGTTACAGGTCCTATAAAACCTTTATCTATGAGTGTTTTAGACTCGTTGACTGTGCATACTAAAATGAGGTAAATAGGTTTTGAAATAATTCTGAATTGCTAGATTATCACTTTTTCTGAATTACAAAAATTAATTTGTATTCTGCTTTGTTGAAATTCTTCATTTTTAAATTAGGCGCCAAAGATATTATATCCTGAAAATTAACTGAAAGGAATTCTCGGATGTATTTTGTATCGGATGTGTATTTTTTAAAATTTAACTATAGTATATATTTAAGTTTTATTAGTAATATTCACTAAAATTATGAACAGTTAGATTAAAGTTATAATTTTTTTAAGTAGACATTTTTTTCCCTTCCTTTTTGTAGTTTGATGCTTTTTGAATGGTAGATAATCAGATTATTTGTTTGTGGATTTCTTATTTGTATGTTTTAATATATTTTTTAATGAAAGTATTTTTAAATACTGTTTCTCTATGTAAAAATAATAAATTTACACCTTGCACATAAATGTTACTATCTTTAAATGTCTTGTTCAAATTCTTTTTTGAATCAATGTATTTCCCTGCAGGATGCTTTCAAGTGATTATTAATACAGTATTATTTATTCACAAATGGTGGGGGGGGGTAATATTTTCACAGTGATATCTAGTAATGTTCTTATATGTAAGTCTCATAAATGTCCTTACCTGTCAATACATAAGGAAAACTATTTGTATTAGTATATATACTACGATTTGATTATCAAATTGGTGATGTTGACTAATTTCTGCTAAAATTCATGTAAATTTTTTAAAAATGTTGTATGAAGCTTGTCAACTTTGTGTGCATTCATTAAAATCTTAAAATTGGATTAAATTTGTGAGAAGGAATTAACTTGATGCTTCATCTGTCTTCTTTTACAGTCTAATTCACAATGTAGTTACGCACGTCATGAAATTGGCTCAAGCAAAGTCAGCATATGTTTTATCTCCAGCTCTTATGGAAACATACAGCAGGTTATTGGTGTACAGTGAAATTGAATCATTGGGTATTAAGGGATTTATAAGTAAGTGCTTGAAAGAAAACATTGTCAAAATTGAGTTAAGAATATGCAGTAGAATCACATATTTTCAGCTACTTTTCCATTTTTATTATAAAAAGGAGCTTTAGTAGAGCTTATGGTTAGTATGGGAAGGTTTGCCTGATTCTAGAATCACATATTGAGTGAAAAGAAAGTTTTTGATTATAAAATAGATCAGGGCTGCATTTTTTTTTTTGTGTGGTGTGGATGTTTGGAAAAAGAGGTGCTAGTTCCAGCATTATTATTGCTTGGTAATGGTTAAGAATTAAGGTGTCAATTGCCACACACAATAATCTGTCAAATGCAATGTGTAGTTTTATTTTATCTTGAAAAGCAGATTCGAAGACACAATTGTAAAATTATTACTTAAAACCAATTTGACTATTTTATAAGATTGGATCATTGTAATAAATTGTATGTTACTCTTAATTGAACAAATGTCAATTGGAGATTTTCATGTTCTTTTTTTAATATAGTTAGATAATATGAAATAGGACTTTTACATATTTCCGTGGGGGTGATATTTGTAGAATCAAATTACTTATAAATAAATCATTTTCCATTTTATTTAAATTTAGATTTATTGATGCATTGTTGTTAATAAAAACATCAATAGCTATCTCTTTATGCAAGGTTAATATTTATTTCATTTTTTTATTATATGCTACAATTTTATGTCTGATTTATATTCTGAGAATTGTGGTGGTATTTAAATTTTCAAAATTTTAAATGAATATATTGTTTAGACAAGTTCTTGTTTTCTTTGAATTTATTTTGGAAGTATATGTGCTTATATTTACAAATATATTTATTCTTTTAGCTCATTTATTACCAACTGTTTTGAAAAATCATGCTTGGGGGATATTACATACATTATTAGAAATGTTTAGTTATCGATTGCATCATTTTCAACCTCATTATCGGGTACAGCTGTTGAATCATTTACATAGCTTGACAGCTGTTACACAAACAAATCAGACTCAACTTCATTTATGGTAAGTTTCTGTAGCTGATTATATATATATTTTTTTAACTTTTTCTTCAAAATGAATTTTTTATCCACATTTTTTAAACAAAAATGCATTGTAATGCTGCTAAATCATTATGGGGATGGGAAGAATTCTTATTTGATTAAAATGAAGAAAGCACTAGCTTATGCTGCTTTAATTTATGTAGAGTTGATCTGCCGTGAATAGATATTAGATAAGTTTATAAATTTATAGAAGTTAGTTAATTATTTTTAGTCGTCATACTTTCATTTTCAGAAATGTAATTAATAATAGAAATTAGTGGTATTCGCTTTAATGCAATAAAAAAGAAAGAGGGTGAAAAGTTGTCAAATTATAGAATAATTTATGTAACAATTGTGTAAATTACTTCCTAATTTCTAAATATAGTTGGTGTTAAAAGGCAAGATAATCCTAATCTGTCAATGACATGTCCTGAATAGATTCAGATGTATCATATAATTGACTTCTGGAATATTGCATTTAGTAACAGTCTTAAGTTAGCAATTTATTGGTATATTTTCCATGTCTGATGTAGTTGCCTGGGTAGTGACTCTGGTTATTTTTTTAATCTTTTACTTTGTCCTGTTTTTTGTACTCCTTATGAAAGTTTGAATCACATCGATGTAATTTTTGAGTTTATTTTCATTAAGTTAAGCAATATTAGAACACAAACAGGATGATGATCTTTTGATGTTAAATATGGAACTTAATGGTCTTTACATCAACTAAAAATTCAAACAAAATCCTCAAATCTTTTTTCTACTTTTAAAGGAAAGCAAGCGAAGTGTGGATAGACTGGGAAATAATCTGAATGTTTCCAAGCTGTGGATGGTTCTTTTGTTTTAATAACCATTCAGGGATTCATGTTTGCATTGTGAGAGAAAGTACAAGCTCTGATAAAGAAGCAGCATCAAAATATCCTGAAAAACTGAAATATATTATTGGAAAAGTCTATTTTAATAAACAAAATTTCGAAATTCACGAAACTGTAGTAAACTGTAAGAAGCTATCTTTGTAGAACTTATTTGTCAAAGAACAAACAATATCACCTTGGCTATAAAACATTAAAGTTTCAAATTACCTCATTGCTAGGAGGATATGCATGTGATGATTTGAAATTGAAACCCATGCTTGTAGAAATTCCTTGTCTTTTAAAAAAATATGATCAAAATTCATTAACTAATTTTTGGCTTTCTAATAAAGTTGGATTACTTGATCTTTGTTTGAAAGTTGGTTTATAGATTATTTTTGCCTTTTTGTTAAAAAGCTTTATTGTTATTCCTTAATGCATCAAGTCATCATACTGGATTTTCCAATCTTTGTAATAATGTCAGATTTCATATTGTTTGCTTCAATTACTGCCTTTATGTTGCAACTCACGGATAAAGGGGCTACCTCAACTTTTAAGGTGTGTTATCTTGAAATGGACACTTTCACAAGCAACCTCTGCTGAAAATGCTCCGGCCTCGATCACATTTTGAAAAATTGCAATATCCAAAATGCTATTAAGAATATTGATCATGTTTGAAATGAAAATTATATGAAAACCATGAGGAAATGTATTTTGCACCATTGTAATAATGATTGGAGGGAGGGTGCTTTTATTCTGAAATGGATACAATCACAACAGACATTGTGTAACTTGAACGTGATTTAGGATTTGACTCTCTAGAATAGGGGTCAGCAATCTTGTAGCTGTGGTGTGCCAAACCAATCTATCAATATGATTCAGTGTGTCACACAGCTGGAAATATTTAAAATAATTTGATTCCTGTGGTAATACGTGCAAATTTAGGGCATGGAGGTCAAAAATATTTATTTAGTTTTATTGTACAGTAATTATGCATCATTTAAAGATGTTTATTAACATCTGAATATATATCCTTTGTATGTTCGCCATCTGTGAAAGGTTTACCTTTGGCAGCTACACAATGAGTAATTATAAAACTACACTCAGTCGCTTTAGGTTTGGTTTTGTTTGACAAAAGGTGATTCTTATACATTATCCTATCAGCATTTTTAAATGTAGACTGATGTTAAGTTTGAAAATGTCTTTGTACACTTGACATGCAACGTGCAATGCTGTCGGGACATAACACATATACGGCACAATCTCTTTGTTGTACAAATCCATATTCATTTGTTCAAGAGTCTCGAAAACCACAGACATCAGCTTTCCTCTTTGGTGGCCATTTGAATTAAATATGCAAGTAGGAATTGTCACAATAATTAAACAAATAAAAAACAAGTTTTCACAATTAAAAAAGTGTATGTTGTTAAATTAAAAGTAGTCTATATCACACAACATGTATCAAAATTCTACTTTTGACTGAAATCTTATGTATTGGTGCTAGAAACTGAATGAAGGAAAAAATGCTAGAGACATAGAAAGGAGAGATAGGTGATATAACTTTATGTAATAACTTTGTAGATTCCTACCGAGAGTTATTCTGTGTGCCACATTTTGGGGAACCCTGCTCTAGAAGCTGCCAATGTCATGGAGTGCCATTGATTACACTCAGTTTTTTATGAGGAATCTCTCCTCTGCACAGAAGAAAAATAGGGTTGCATAGAGAAAGGAAATTGAAGAATATGTGTAGATGGAAAACACTTAACATTGAAGAATTATTCAATGTAAATGGAAGAGTAAATGAAGAAAATGATAATCCGTATAAAAATAGGAACTTTGAAACTTACTGGAATTAATGCAGCAAGTATAAAGAAAAAGAAGAATATAGTACAAAAACTGGTTGCTGTTCTAGTAAAAAAAATTTCCTTTTCCATTATGTAAACATTTAGCCATAAAATGTTCTGTGGTTTTTACTTTTCACTCTATTATTTTTCATTAATCTTAGATTAGTTTCCAAATATTTTTGTTTTAACTAAGTTTCTTAGAAACAAATTACTTATTTTTCTGTAAAAATAATCTTTCACTCTGTGTCGATTCACTTCGCGTTGCACTTTTGCCAAACCATTTAACCATACTGAGATAGATATTCATATATTACATATATAAAATCCCATTACAAATGAAAAAATTATACTTCATAAAACCTACCTATGAAAAAATCCTTGTGTTTGATACTTTCTTTTCTGGTTTTAGTTCATCAAATATTGAATATAGCCTACGTCCTTACTGGTCAGACATTTAATACTTCTAACTATTCCTTTGGAGCATTTGAATGTGAGCCTCTTGATAAACAAGCTTGGATTTATCTTTGGTTTGGTCAAGTTAATGCTTTAGAATTAATTTGCATGTGATCGGTGCTAAAGGCCATTTAATTTGTAGAATTTTAATGTTATTGCTGGCTATAAATAACAATTAATATTCCTGTCAAGTGCTTGTAATCTTAAGGTTATCTCATATATATGTTTATATATATACCTTTTGCTGTAAATTGTTTAATGTAATGTTTTTCTGCCCATCTATGTTTATAAAAATCCTTCTATGGCAAATAAATAAATCATGGGATTGTAATCAATAATTATATTTTGTACACTTTTATTTAAAATAAATCACTTTGATATAACCTATTATAAATAAGACATTATTTAATAATTTTCATACAAATTTTAGTATTGCTTTTTACAAGCTGAACAATTCAATTACCTTTTAAAATTGAACCATTTTTCTTTCAGTGTTCAAAGCACTGCTTTAAAACTGATTGCTGGAATGGGAAGTGCAGAGGTACAGCCTCTTCTCTCAAAATTGCCTTCTGAGCCAAAGTCATTGTTATCCAATGAATCTGAGGAATTGAATAAAGTTTTAGTTTTAACCATCGCAAGAGCAATTCATGTTACGGGTATGAAAATAAATACAGATCATTTTTCATTTAACATGCATGATATCTTAGAAAATGTTATAAATGCTCTGAAAAAAATCCCAAAGAATCAAATTTGAAAGTTATATAGCACTGTACCATAACTTACATTTATGTCAGTATATGATACACTTGAAAAATAACTATCTACATTCGTTTTAATTTATTTCTAAAGCGTGTTAAATGAAGGAGTCTTTGCAGTAAATTTTTATATAAAGGGGGTCGGGGAAGGTACTTTTTTTAAAGGTTGTATTGGGCATTTATAAGATTTTAATATAGAAATTCATGCATTGAATTATCAGGGTAGAATATGTATTGCAATAGTATTTTTTGTTAGTTTATTTATTTTGCACACTTATTTTGTGCATAACATTTTCATCTTTGCGGACAAGTTTTGTAAAGCTGTACATTTTGACTTCTGTAAATGAGTTATTTCTAAAACAAATCTTGCATTTAAGTGCTAAATATCCTATACAAACACATGATACTACATGGTTGCCGGCTGGGTGGCATGGTTGATTTGTCTCTGACCTTCTGCACCTATGGTTGCGAGTTTGACCCCGGCCCAAGTCAGTGGACTTTCGTGATGCAGAAAATCGAAAGCGTCCATGTCTTATGATTATAAGACATGTAAAAAATCTCTGGAGTGTCTGTTTGGCTTGGGCACTCTCAGCAAAATTAAATCCTAGTACAGGTTCGCATCATCAGAGTTCAGGTGCCTCTCTCTGTGGAGGAAACTGAGCATCAAAATTACCTGTGGTGATTGGTATCAACCTATATGGCACCACATTAAAGAGAGATACCAGCTCCTGGGGATGTACTAGGTCTGCAATGGTAAAAAATACCAATCTACAGCCCCAATGCATAAAAAAATCTTCTATTAGTTAATTCTAAGTTGCATTATAAAAGAAAATATGATTTTCAGTCCCCAATTTTAAATGCAAACTTGAATGATCAGAAATGTGTTTTGAATCTCTTACCTAAAGTATACACAACATATGATGTGCAATGAAGAAGATGGAAACTGTTTTTATAAAACTTTATCCAGTTTGAGTTGTGCAGCATTTTTTCCTCTCTAATCAAATGATAGTCTGACTCCTTTGCGGTAACAGAAATGCATAAACTATAATGTATGAAGATAAAAAAATTTAAATTGTAAAAACTTTGAAAGAATTGTATGTTATAACTATATAAAGAGACATTATAGTTTATTCTAAGCTTATAAAATTTGACTTTTTTAAACTTTGATTTTTTTTTAAATGATGTAAAATTATGGCATATTTTTCATTTAGGTTCTGAATCATTGTCTGGTACATGGTGTAAAGAAATATTAACTACTATTATGCAACACACACCTCACAATTGGTCAAGTTTTACATTACAGTGCTTTCCAAATGTCCTTGCTGATTTCTTTTATCATCACCAAGCACCGAAGGAAAATAAATCACAGTTAAAACGGTCTGTTGAAGAAGAGTACAAGAAATGGAAGAGTAGGTTCAAATATTAATATTTTTTTACAGAAGCATAAATAGTTCATTGAGTAAAATACTTTTTGATCACAAAGTTTTAAATAATTCATAATGCATTAGTCCTAAAAACTTCGCTCTCTATAACCAGGCAGTATGTATAACTCAGCCTCACCCTTACAAATAAAAAAAGCCACACCAGATATGAGCAAGACATTATGTCCCATACAGTAATTACTGCTGCTGCCACAGTTAAGGGAACAATGCTTGAAAATGATGAAGGCATTATGGACACCATACAAACTCCTAAAATATCAAATAGTGAGTGAAAAAAGTTGTTAAAACTGCCCTTCAGTATTTTGAAGAACAAGGTGTGTAAGAAATGGGCTTACTGTATCTTTGTCATCTTCACAATGAAGCAGCAAAATGCACAGTATGGAAAACAACAGAGCATTATGCATTTCTTTAAAAGAAAATTAGCCACTTTTTGTACTGAAGGGCTACTTAATTTGCATCATAGACAGATTTATGTCTTCATAAAGTATTTTTCTGAGGTGTGCCTAATCGAGTAAATTACCTTATACTACATATTCATTAGTTTTCATTTTCATGTAGTGCCAGCTCGGGTATCATCCTCGTCCACTTGATCATGGTTCAAAATTATGAGGTCTCTTGCCAAAAGCCCTCATGTAGCTAAACAGTGTGATGTCACTCATTCAAGCAAACAATACATAAAAATGCAGTACAATATTTTCTGAGGAAACGCTCGTACTTATTCTTTTTTAATCCCATTCTTGGTAATCTATTCACAAACTTGGCCACCTTTTGGTTTTCATTAGGTTAAGTTTTCAAGACTCTACTGTGTATTAAAAAATTTATGAATAATTTCCAAATAATTATTCTAGTCAGCTTTATTCAATTCATTTTTAAAAAATACTAAATGGCAATAATAGTCTGTTAAGGAGCATTGAAATTTTGGGTTTGAATGTAGATTATATTTAAAACTGCTTATATATAGATAGGTCTACTGAAGGCAATATTTGAATTAGTATTGAAGTTCACATGCCTGATGCGATATATATTTGTAAAAAATAGGGAGTAATTTTTTTGGACTTATTTTACTTTAATTGTAAGATATGTTAAGATTTTAAAACTGAATTCAGTATAATAATAAGTTTTAGCCTGCTTCCATATTTTCTATTAATACTTTTATTTCATATCTGTTATAATTTTCAATAATATGTGTTTTAGCTATGAGTAATGAAAATGATATTATCATCCACTTTTCCGGATCTTCACCTTTATTTTTATGGTAAATATATCTTATTTATATTATAACTATGAGACTTTTAATTCATGATTTCTAATTAAGACGTCAATACAGATTATACTGTACCAAATGTGAAATTTGGCATTTAATTTTATTTTTCAAATCAATCAATTACTTATAATTATTATTAAAAAAATTTCAGTCATGTGCTAGCTTTTTGTGTACATCTCTTAATTATAAAAAACCCTTAATAAATTATTTCATTTGTTTTAACATTAGTGATAGTTCATTATATGTGAGATATTTTGTAAGATAAATCAGTGAATTTTGAATTACATTCATGATATAATATTAATTTCAAACATTATTTATTTTTCATCATTAGAACTTATGTTATATAATCATTTATATAGGTAATATATTTCCTAGCTAAAAATAACTTTGACTAGTATAGCTTTTAAAAAACATTATTTTTTTATATGTCGATATAAAATTATATACCTATTAAAAAAAATCTTTTTGTTTTGAGTTGCATATATATGTTTTTTTTTTCCAGTTTATTATGGAAAATGTTGTTGGATAATGATCGAATATCTACTATTGCTTATCAGTATGTATCTATTCAGATTTTATTTTCTTAATTAACTTCTCAAATAATTTGTCCACATTAAATTTTTTGTTTTTTTTTAAAAAGTTCCACACACATGCATTTATTTGTGTGTGTGTTTTAAACCAAATAGCAATGAAATATGCTGATGTATTTTGAATCCTCATATCTTTTATGTAATTTGTAAAAAATGTTGGTTTTCAAGACAACAAAACTAACAGAATTTTATTCTAACTTATTTCAAATATCAAGAAACTGTTTAGCCAAAACTTTAAACAATTGTACAGAGTTCATACAGGAACTGTAATAAGGCAATTTTTCTTTATTTCTGTGATATGTTTATGATTCATCTATTCTGAATACTGCTTTCTTAGCTGTAAAGTTTTAAAATTATAGATGATTATCAACCATATAATATAATACAACCAGATGTGTAATTAAAAATCAATAAAATATTTATTGCTCAGTATAATCATCTCGTTTTCTTTGTGCAAATCATTCTGTAATTCAATGTCATTAAGATAAACTTCTAAAATTTTTTATCAATTGTATGAAATATAAACCTTTGTTAGAGTTTATGGTGGCATTCTTATTGTATTATCATGTTAATGATGATAAATACAAAATATCAGTCTATACCATAATTTATTGGGGAGAATAATATTATATTTGTATATATAATATGGAAAAAAGAATTATTAAAACAGTTTTCATTTGTGAATGTTTTACATTTTTTTGAACATTTCTTGATGTTAGTTCAAACATAGTTCCTTAAAGTTTAAGAATATAAATTAGAGAATATATTATAGTTTTTGCTAACACATAGTCAATCTTTGAATAGTTGTACTTCATATTAAAACTTATAAGCATTAAGTTTTTTTCAATTATGAAATATTAACATATATGAAAATTTTTTATATGTATGATCTTGTTTCCCATTTCTTTCTTTTTACTCTGAGAGGTTATTAAATATGATCATATTTATGTATATACTAAGTAGTTATGAGATCTAGTTTGAACTTTTCTCGGCATTAATTTATTTATGCTTGTTTATGATGCAATAAATATTTTATGACTGTATTTTTAAAAAACTAAATTGTTTTTTGTGTGTGTTATATTATCTGATAGAATACTGGATCGTATTGGTGCTCGTGCTCTTTCAGCCCATTTACGAACATTTGCTGACTTTCTGGTTTATGAGTTTGCTATTTCACCTGCAGGGCAGCATGTAAATAAGGTAATCAATAGTAAAAATTCTATTTATCCTCTATTTGAATTCTATTTTTAAAAGTTATACCCAGCAATGAAATTTTTCAAAAAGTAAAGATCGATTTCTTTTTTTATTAATATTATGTTTGTATTTTTGTAGTATGTTGATGCTCTAAATGACTTAATTTGGAAATGCCATGTCATACAATTGGACAGATTGATACTGTGCTTGGTAATATTTAATTTATCATTTTTAATTTTTAAAAATTTTTTTAGTGTTTTTTCTGAATTTTTACATTTATTAGATTGTTCTGCAAGTAAATTTTGATTTATATTTGAGTTTTTAATTGTTTAAATATCTTTAAGATAACAAAAGATTAATAACTTTTGAATTTCATTGTTATTTTCATTTGTTTGTGTTTTAGATTTGAATTTGGAGGTTGTTTCTAAATTTGTAAAGAAATTATTTTGCTATGGCTTAAAAAAATTTTTTAATTATTTTATTTAGCCATTTTTGTATTTAATCTGAAGATTACTCAAACAATAATTATGTATTTGATTTTCAGTATTACATTTTTAATAAGAACTAATTTATTTAAATATGATATCTCATTTTTATTGCATTCTTATTTGACAGTATATATTTTAACAAAATAACTGTTTATTTTAATTGTGTTATTAATTTTTAAGCAAATCTATACAAATAAATAAAATTGAAGTGTCTGTTTGTAATTTCAAATTAGCAGCTTTTTACTTAATGCACTAAAAGTATATACGGTACTCATAACAAAAAACCAATTTTTAAAATTTTTGTCTGTCTGTCTGTCTGTTTGTTCCGGCTAATCTCAGAAACGGCTGGTGCGATTTTAAAAATTCTTTCACTAATGGAAAGCTACATTAACGGGGAGTAACATAGGCTATATTTTATTCCCGTATTCTAACGGGAACAGAAACTATACGGGTGAACGTGAAAACTGAATGCCAAGATGAACGCCAAGCTGAGCCAAGTCTTTGTTTTGGTTACTGGCGACCGATGCTCTTCACGAGACATAATAGTGTTACGCGCACATGATAATACGCTGACACATGCCATAATTTTTTTATGATAGTTATCTCACTATTCAGTTAAGTAGAGCATCGGCTGTTTCGGATGCACTTTTAAAAATAATAAATCAAGGCTTCATAAGTAAAAAGCAATGCAAGAAACAAAAAATTGATAAGTTTTACGGTTAGTTTTAATCCTTTCTTTTTTTTTTTTTTTTATTTACATTTTTAGTCACATTTAAACAATAGTTATTATGATCCCAATCTATATCTATACAAATAAATAAAATTGAAGTGTCTGTTTGTAATTTCAAATTAGCAGCTTTTTACTTAATGCACTAAAAGTATATACGGTACTCATAACAAAAAACCAATTTTTAAATTTTTGTCATGAAATACCAGCGAAGCGGGAGGGTAACAGCTAGTAAATAAATAAAATTGAAGTGTCTGTTTGTAATTTCAAATTAGCAGTTTGTTACTAAATGCATTTAAAGATATTTACGGTACTTATATCAAAAAATCAATTTTTAAAATTTTTGTCTGTCTGTCTGTCTGTCTGTCTGTCTGTCTGTCTGTCTGTTTGTTCCGGCTAATCTCGGAAACGGCTGGTGCGATTTTAAAAATTCTTTCACTAACGGAAAGCTACATTAACGGGGAGTAACATAGGCTATATTTTATTCCCGTATTCTTACGGTAACGGAAACTATACGGGTGAACGTGAAACTGAATGCCAAGATGAACGCCAAATTCAACGCCAAGCTGAGCTAATGAAGTCGTTGTTTTGGTTACTGGCGACCGATGCTCTTCATGAGACATAACACTGTTACGCGCACATGATAATACGCTGACACGTGCCATTTTTTTTTTTTATGATCGTTTTATCTCACTGTTCAGTTAAGTAGAGCATCGGCTGTTTCGGATGCACTTTTAAAAATAATAAATCAAGGCTTCATAAGCAAAAAGCAAAGCAAGAAACAAAAAATTGATAAGTTTTACGGTTAGTTGTAATCCTTTCTTTCTTTCTTTTTTTTTTTACATTTTTTAGTCACATTTAAACAATAGTTATTATAATCCCAATCTATATAAATAAATAAAATTGAAGTGTCTGTTTATAATTTCAAATTAGCAGTTTGTTACTAAATGCATTTAAAGCTATATACGGTACTTATATCAAAAAATCAATTTTTAAAATTTTTGTCTGTCTGTGTATCTGTCAGGGGGTTACTGGGGCGTACTGACAAAAAAATTCCTTCTTTCGAAATACAAGGATTATAATAGTGAAATTTGGTTCACATTTTTCTTTTTTTGAATTGAAATCCGCCAAGAACGGTTATTTTTGGAAAACGATTCTCAACAGATAAAAATATGGTGATAGTAAAAATTTTGTTTTTTCCCCGTTAGATTTGTCTTGCATGTTTATTTTACAGAGTAGAGATCCACCGAAAATTGGTTTTGCGGGAATCCACCTCATTGTAGTGTTACGAAAATGCAAACATCATTCTATACTTCATTTCAGAGATTTTTAGAAAATACAAATAAGACGAGTTCTGCCTTTTTTTTTATCAAGAGGTGACAGTTACAGGTATAAGTATGTTTTTCAATACAATCGAACTCTTAATGATAGGACTTAGATATTAATAGTTGATATATATAACATCATGAAATACCCAGCGAAGCGGGTGGGTAACGGCTAGTATTGTAAATAAATCAGCCTTTATTAAAGTGTAAGATAGTTAAAATTCATTTATAAATATTTTGCGTTTTATGAAAATTGTCTAGTTTATATGTGAAATCTTATTTGTTGCATTCCTATCAATTAATTGCCTTTTTAATTCTTTATTTTACTAATTTGTACTTAAGTATTTTAATTAAATCCAATATTGATTAATTTGTTACACTATAATTTTCAAAAGTCATGGAATACTGGGTTTTCAAAAATTTCTTTGAACTATTATGGAAATCGGTGATTAAATGTTTTGTAATATAAAGAATTTGCTTGAACCCACACTTTTCTAGTGAAGTTTGATTACCATATTTAGAGGTTCATCAACAAGTTAAAGATGAGAAACAAAGTATATTTTTGATCACCTTGTAATAGAAAAAATTGAAAATAATAATGTATCACTTTCACAAATATTTCAATAGCAATTTTCATGAAAGTAGCTTCTATATATTCAGAAGAAAATAAATACTTATTTGAAAAGCTACCTTTTTTAGCTTATTATATCCAAAATTTTCTTTCATAATTTTGTAGCCAACAATACAAGGTATCTTGCATTAAAAATCCAATTAGACACTGTGAAGGTTCAAAAAATATTGGTGATATAATGAGTTATATTTCTGTTTCTCTTTGAACATTGCAGGATAAAAAAATTTTCTACAAAGTGTCATTATTAATCATAAGTCATGGAATGTTCAATTACATTTACAAAAAAATTACCAATAAATACTTTATAAGTTTGTGTACAAGTTTAGTAAACTCTATGAAATACAATTCAACCAACCTGTCACACTTATGATTATAAATGGTGCTCTAAAGCATATTCTTTACATACCCCAATTCATAAAACATCTTGTCAATTTTTTTCTCTAGATATTTGAATGTCTAATTTCAGTGTTTTTCGACATTGAGCTGTATGCGTACCTTACATGCTAAATAATTGAAATTAATTTGTTACCTCTTGTGTGTTTTTCTCTAGTCTTTACGTAGTTTTGAAGGAGATGAAGCTCAAGTGTGTTTCTTAATCATACGAATGTTACTCTTAAGTCGCAAGAATTCAAGAACAGAGTCTATGATTTTGTAAAATATGTAAGATTTTTCTTTTCCTTTCTTTTTTAAAAAAAACTATTATAAAAGTTCTGAATTCAAGATATGTAATAATTAATTGTTTATTTGTCATCAAATCTTAAGTTTAGCAGAATACTAATAGTTAATGAATTGTTTT
Organism: Trichonephila clavata; assembly: GCA_019973975.1. Lineage (NCBI taxonomy): Eukaryota > Metazoa > Arthropoda > Arachnida > Araneae > Nephilidae > Trichonephila > Trichonephila clavata. The sequence continues at coordinate 1,418 of BMAO01014622.1, read as the reverse complement.
GTTGACAATGATTTAGCAGTAAGCAACATGGCACTCATTGCAATTTAATATATTACATAAATCATTTTGTATCAATTGTTATTTCTCATATTCATATTCTGTTTTATATAAGTCTTATTTCATTTATAAATTTGTATTCTTTTGAGTAAGGGTTTCTATTTTACTTTAAATAGCCTGTGTGACTCGACAGTAATATTTTAAGATCAACATAGGATTTATTTTATTCTTATTCAATTTTTTAGTCTTTTTTGTATTTAAATCTGCTATTTTATGTACTTGCATAGTGTTTTGTTCACAAATGTTTTTCGCAAAACTTAAAATATATTTATTCTATGAAATAAAACATCAGTTGTTATCTATACTAATATAAAAGAAAGAGAGAGTTTGTTTGTTTCACCTATTCCGACCAAATTAAGCAACCAGGAGTATGAAACTTGGCATGTAGAAGCTATAGGTCGTTATGCTATTAACCTCGAAGAGTTTTTTTTCGAAATTTGCTTTAGATTTTTTTTAAAATTCAATTTTTATGCGATTTTTCAGCTAAATGGAGATATGACGTCATCAGCCATGTTAAGTCTTAACTTTGCGAAAATTAATATTTTGAGCAGTTTTGGAGGGGATTTTAGCACATTTTACTGTAAATATATTTATTTTAGTTGTATTATTCATTTTTTTTAACTCTTTGTGGAGGAATTACATTTGTTTTTCGAAAAAATAATCTTAAAAAAATGTTTTTCTAAATTTTATTTTTCCAATTGGCAACACTAATTGATAACAGTAGATATTTTCGTATTTGATTCCAACGTATTATCTTTCTCGTTTCTTTAAAAAAAGGATGTTTTTTTAATACAACTTTTTCAGACTAAATAATCATTCTATACTGATGGAATGGGGTAATATGTACCATTAAAGTGTACTAATTACTAATATTCAGGTGATGTCATTTGGTTCTAAGTATAACTTTGGCGCCGAAAACCTGTGCCATGATATGAATCTCAGATGGATTGTAATCAAGTTAAGTTTATCCACCGTATTGAATTTGTGTAATTGTGTATAATTTTTGTTCAAATTATTTCTTATTCCTTTTGTGGTTTGTAATAATGCATGTTGATTGCGTAATGGAACAACTATCCATCTTGCAAGGCCTAAAGATACATTTTATTGTTGTAACCATTTTTAAAAATATTTACTTTCCATAAAATGTTCTATTTCATTTTATGCTCCTGATTTATCTTAGCTGTACTATGATTATCAAAAAAGCTTGATTACACTCTTCAAACCTTTTTGCTGTATCTAAAAAAAAATTTGTAACCCAAGCACAACCATAGACTGATAATACCACCAACATTCAGGTTAGAAAGAATAAGGAGAAGCAAATGTGCAAACCCAAGTCCTTGCAACTGTTTTGTACCATAATA
>BMAO01014621.1:0-95210 GCA_019973975.1 Trichonephila clavata | reverse complement strand
ACTATCTAACATCTCTGCAATACATCTAATATAGAGTATTAGATGTAATTCAATACTAAAAAAATTTAATTAGTATGAACTAAAATTAAAATCTACCTAAAACAGGTCCCCGTTGAAATAGTCCAGAACCAACAACAGTACTAAATGAAACAAATAATAAACCATATTGTTAAAAAACACATTCTTAAAACAATACTTTTTTGCAATATTTCTATTAAAAATTATAATTTGATTGCAAAGAGCAAAAGAATGAGTACATACAATGATAAATAACTATAGTAATAATTAAAATATATATATCGTATATGGACAGTATGATAACATAAAATATGCATATGATCTCCAAGAAACTACTGAGGAACAGATTATCAGAAGCAACGTAAAATCATTTCAACACTGAATTTTAAAGAAACCCAGAAGGAAATATGAGAAAATCTTTTCAAGGTGCATCCTTTTTCTGTGCAAACATTTTTGCGACCACACCTGATACAGTTTTCTGATTTGCAAGATTGCCAGAAACAAAGTTAAGTCATGACGAAAAATCTGGTCAAAATGGAATTCCAAAGAAAATATGAGAATATTATTTCAAGGTCACCTTATCATAGTTTCAGCAAATAGCTTTTTGTTCAATTTATGACTTTTTCTCATTTAAAAACAAAGATGAATTCTTATCGTCATAAGGACCATAAGGCAAAAAACAGCAACACGCAAAAAAAAAATATGATACATACTGGTTCCTCATAAATATGAAGCATTATCTTCACGATATTACCAACATGTTAAGAACAATTAGTTTGAATTCAGTGTCATTTTCTTTGTTATATTTTAAGTAATATTCTCTACATTGAACAAAATATTGAATATGCTGATGAAGGAATTATTATTAGTAAGGATGAATATTTATCTTCAACAACAGAAAATGGCATCATATGTAAAACATACAACATTTATATGTAAAAAATGCATACAATGCATGTGTATATATACAATCTGCATATGAACAGATTTGTCAGAAGGAAAATTACTTTGATGAGCATTTAATCGCATCCATAGTTTCCGTGTTCATCCATAATTTTTCTAACAGATGTTTGTTTGTTTTTTGTGAAGAAATGGACATGACAAAAAAAAATTCTGGTGAGAAGTGAAGGGGGTTTCATTGATTGTAAAAAAACCCTTTGATATTTGTGTCATGAATAGGTAATCATGATCGAAGATTCTGTTTACAAAAGGCCTCACAAATTATTATTAGGCTGAAAAATAGACTTTTTGTGAGTCTTTGTATCACAAATTACTGTACCAACAATGATACACAAGAAAAGGATAGTTCAGAAAAAATAAAACTGTGACACTGAAATAGGAATTATAATATCAATTTAAATTAAAACGTTATCTAAAACAGAAAAAGTAAGCCTTAATTTTGATAAAATTGCCATAAAGTTTTGAACAATAAAAAAAACACATAGCAGAAAATCTTAATATTTAAAATTGAAATAAAAGAAACAAATAAATATAAAAGTAACCTTACATATAGTATAGAAATTATAATATTAATTCAAACCAAAAGCTACTTTAAATAAAGATTTGATGAAACTACCATAAGCAAAATCTTATACGTGAATAGAAATTCTAACTTAAAATCACAATATTGACAATCTGTTAATCTCAATTAGTTTGAATTGAGTGTCATTTTCTTCAATTGCATTTTTGTACTACTTTTTTTGTTACAATGGAAAAACATGGAATCTGCCAATAAAGGAAAACGGTACTTATGTATTGGCGTCATTGCAGCAAAATTTGCACCACAATATCAAAATAACAGATTCTTATATGGGAAAAAAAATCAAATTTTGGTGAAAAAAGCCACTGACTGTAGTGACTCTAATACATTAGTATCAGGAAAAACAGTACCCTTTTTTAACAGAAGGAAATGTCGGAACTTAAGATTTTATTGACGAATGCCACTGTTCAAAATTACTCGCCAAGTTGGCAACGCTGATTTCACATGTGTTGTACGCGTTAAATTGGCAACCATGTGTTTTGTTTCATGTAATGTCTCTAATAGGTTGCGATAATATGTAAGAACTGAAATATCATAGGAAGATTTTTTGGTACTTATGTATTATTGCAACAATTGCCAACTCTATTAATAACTCATCAAGTTGACAACAGCAATAATTTCCTATGTGTTGTCCACACTGAATTGGCAACCATGTGCTTCGTTTCATATAATGCCATCATAGGTTGCGATAATACATAAATACCTATTTTTTTGACCAAATGGTCATGCTGACTTAGTTTCACGCTATACATAGCCTAAATATAACTGCAGATTGATAGCATCACTAATTTCAGTTTAACAAAAAGAAAACCTCATACATAAATAAAAATTTGTATTAGCCTTTGTATTCTTACATATTAGCATCACAACAACCAAATTGGCACAAAGCAAATCACGCTATATCCACCAAAATCTGACTAATTTTTTTAAGACTGTATTCTGATAGAAAGATGCATGTCTTCCAGATAAATCTGTTATATATTTTTTCAATAACTAAATTAGTTTAATATACATTGTTTTGCTTATATTTTGTATGATTATTCCGAACCATTTCTGGGTTTAGATTTAATTCTGTCATTTCTTTTCAGCTTAAAATTTTTTGATTTATTTTGTATGTAGTCAATTATATTCATATTGTAATACCTATTTTGGTTAAAGGCTGTGTCAGGTTTATTATTCTATTTTCATTTTGACCTTTATATGTATACATTTGATTCTTCTGTAGTGTTTTTGGTTTTAGATTTAATATAGTCATTTCTTTCCCAGCTTAAGAATCTCTGATGACTTAAATCACAGAAAGTCTTAAACATGAAAAATTGAAACAGAAAGAAAATAAGCATAAATATATATGAAGCAACCTTACATATAGTAAAAATTATGACATTAATTGAACCCAAGAAGCAACCTCAAATATAAAAATCAAGGTCTAATTTTGAGGAAAATACCATAAACAGCTCAGATCAAAAATAAAGTATGTCAGAAAATGTCATATGTAAATAAAAATTCATATTAGCCTTCGTGTTCTTACGTATTAGCATCATCACAGCCAAACTGGAACTAAGCACAAATCACACTATATCCCCACAAAATCCGGCTGATTTTTTTTTCATATAAAAACACGTAAGAATCTTTTGATATCAAGGAGCGATTAGCATGGCGCCAATTTGGCTGTGATGACGCTTACATGTAAGTAATCATAAATTCAAACTCAAATCATGATATTGGCAATCTGATAATCCAATTAGTTTGAATGGAGTGTCATTTTCTGTACTTACATATTATTGCAACATATTGGCAACATTACATGAAATGAAGCATATGGTTGCCAATTTGGCGAGTCATTTATTAAGTTGGCAATTTTTGCAACAATATGTAAGTACCAAAAAAGATTATTGCTTTTTACCTTTATCAGCAAATTCCATGTTTCATCGATGTCGCAAAATAGTACCACAATCTAGCTTACAACAAAAAGAAAAGGTACTAACGTATTATTGCAACAATTGCCAACTTGCAATAATATGTGCATATGCGAGACACTAAAATAGAAAATACAGCATTAATTTTAATTAAAAGGTTATCGAAAACAAAAGAAAATTAAGCCTTAATTTTGCCAGAAAATATTAAAAAATTTGAACATGAATAAAAGAAACGTAAATATATATATAATGTAATCTAGCATATTGTAGAAATAACATTAATTCAAACCGAAAAGCAACCTTAAATACAAAAGCAAAGGTCTGATTTTGATGGGAAGTAGGCAAGATGTACTGCTAAAGTGTACTGAAATAAAGACAATGATTTAGTTAACAGCTTTTCTTACTTTGGGCTTACTACCTTCTGTTGTCGTGATATGGAATGTGTAGCCCAAGCACAACCTTAGATTGATAATACCACCAACATTCAGGTTAGCAAGAATAAGTAAAAGCAAATGTACAAACCCAAGGACCTTGCAACTGTTTTTTACCAAAATAAGAACAAATCTTTTTGCATTATTGACTCTAAGAATAACATAAAATTAATAAACATGGAGAAGCAAAAAATTTTCAGATACAGCAAAAAGGTTTGAAAAGTGTAATCAGGCCTTTTTGATAATCATAGTAGAGCTAAGATTAATCAGGAACATAAAATTAAATAGAACATTTTATGGAAAGTAAATATCTTTAAAAGTGGTCACAACAGTAAAAATAGTAGCTTTAGGCCAGCATGCATTATTACAAATCACAAAAGTTGATAAGAAAAAATTATAAACAAAAATTAAACGCAGAAACATGAATTTAATACGGTAGCGAAACTTTAGTTTTGTCCACTAACGTTGGCAGGCTAACAATCCATCTGATGTTTGATATCCCGTCAAAAAATTTTCGGAGCCAAAAGTTAAGCGAAAACACCTCACCTGGAATATCTGTACACTTTAACGGTACATATTGCCCCACCCCCTCTTTTTTTAAAGTACGGAAAAGGATAAAATACGTTATGAATCAAATACGATTCACATTTAAAACATTGAAAATCTACTGTTATCAAAGTAGTGTTGCCAATCGAAAAAATGAAATTTAGAAAAAACATTTTTTGACAACGATTTTTCGAAAAACAAATGTAATTCCTCCCCTAAGAGTTGAAAAAACGAATAAATACAAACATAAATAAATATATTTACAATAAAATGTGCTAAAATCCCCTCCAAAACTGCTCAAAATATTAATTTTCGCTAAGTTAAGACTTGACAGAGCTGATGACGTCATCCGTTTAGCTGAAAAATCAGATAAAAATTGAATTTTAAAAAAATCAAGCAAATTTCGAAAAAAACTCTTCGAGGTTAATAGCATAACGACCTATAGCTTCTACATGCCAAGTTTCATACATCTGGGTTGCTTAATTTGGCCGGAATAGCTGAAACACACAAACTCCTTTTATTAGTATAGATTCATAAATGAAAATGAAACCCAAAATTAACTAAGAAATATAAAAATGTATGCAATGAATAGTCAAATTATAAAAGACATTGGTTTGTTTTCAAGTGTCAATAGATTTTCTGGGGTGCATGGGATGTGAAACAATTAACTCATACTTTTCTACTTAAAATGTACGTTATTGGTTTTTAGAGTACTTGTTAATAATTTAGGTGATTTTGCTGCCCTTCTACACCCAAGGTTACGGGTTTTACCCCAGCCCAAGTCAGTGGATTTTCATGATGCAGAAAATCAACAGTGGCCATGTCGTATGATTATACAGCATGCAAAAGATCCCTGGAGTGTCTGTTTGGCTTGCTCTCAGAAAAATTAAATCCTAGTACAGGTTCGCATCGCCAGAGCTCAGGTGCCTTCCTCTAGGGAGGAAACTGGGCATCAAAAATAACTGCAGCGATTGGTATCCACCTATATGGTGCCATACTAAGGATAATATACCAGCTTCCAGGAATGTACTAGGTCTGCAATGGTAAAACACCAATCTGCAGCGAAATAAAAAAAACATTGCATGTAATGAGCAAATTAACATTCAACTTTTTGTAAAGTAGTCGATTTCTTTTACATAAAATTTAATTATCTCCTTCATCAAAAACAGAATAACTACAAGAGTTCATAAAAAAAAGAACCAGTATTGTTTAAAGTGACAAAAAAAAATGTATTTTCCACATAATTTCTTGCTTTACGGATGCATTTCTTGAGACATTTAGGGTGGCTGTGGTTACCTAGTGGTAAGGAACTCATGGCTTGCATGCTATGAGTTTGAGCCAAGTACCGCTGTGCATAAATATGCTGAGGCTCAAACACATCCTCCTGTTAGTGTGGAAAGGGGGTGCGCCTGCTGGGGTTTTGTCGTCACTTGACCATGGTTCAAAATTATGAGGTGCAGCTGAATAGTGCAATCTTAATATTCACCCACAAACATTTAGGCAGTTTATGTCACTGTCATAAAAAAATGATGGGCTAGCCTCAAAACCATTGGAGTTTAAATCCCTTCACTTGTGGATTGCCATCAAATCAATGTCCCTTTAGTTTTTCAGAGGTGCAAATTGTATGAAGACTAATCTGAGCCAAGGAGAATGTTCAATTTCCAGTGAATTTGCTCGTTTTTCTTCTTTTTCTCTGATATGCAAATTTCAGTTTGTCTAAAAGTAGTAATATGCAGTACAGATCATTTGCCTTTTGGAGGGAAATCAACAGCAGCAATGTTTAGTGCAATACTATTGAATAGACAGTGGTCATGTTTCACATTTTTGCTAGGTTTTAACACTTTCATGTGTGTGTGTTTCTAAAACTGTATAATTATGCATAAATCTATTGCCAGATGTTTTTTCTTCAAACTTGAAAAGAATGGTTTATTTAATTTTACCATACCTATTGCAAACATACTAAAATACCATCTTAATATCTTACCAGTTCAAGTTACTTTAAAATTAGTTTATTTTTTATCCACCCTCATATTCTAATTATTTCTGATTGTATTTCTATAAGCATTGGTTTCTGAAAAGAGATTAAACTTACTTAAAATCTGATTATAAATATTTGAAATCAAGTTTCTGTAATTTATTTTGTAAATTAGAAGTTTTAGATGAAACCTTAAAATGGTAGTGTCATGTTTCTCTAAATAAGCTGTATAATAGTGTTATTTTCTGTATTTAATTTTTCATCATGGTAACATAAGAAATAAAGTATTCATATTTTATTTATTAGAAAGTAAACTGTATAGAATTTCTAGTCTGTGACTGGGCAAATGTACAGTGCTGTAGTGAAGGAGGTACATACACCGTAAGTACATGTTATCTTATGTATACCCTGTTGAATATTTTATTTTTTCTCTATATTTAAATTTGCCACAAATGTATTTGTTCTCTTTGTCTAGAAGTATTTCTTTAAAATATTTATTACCAATTTTAAAAATTTGGGAGAAACTATACTAAGTTTTAACTCTAGCTTGATGTAACAATTTTGAAAGCATGTTATGCATACAGTTTTTTAACATACACTTCTAATAAATGTTTTTTTCTTCTAAATTCAGTGCGGAAGTGGTGATTATGCATTTACTTGTGAAACTCCAAAATGTGAAAACATAAATTGTCTATGTTGTGAAATATCATTTCGAAATGTTGCACCTAGTAATTGATAGTACAACTGATTCAGTATTTTAAAGCAATTGTGATAATATTTTATAAATGTTTTATCAGTACATTATTTTGAAAATAAAATACTTAATTTACAAATTTGTTTATTTCTTACAAATCTTTGTTCATTTTCTAATGCATAACAATAGCTTCAAAGTAGTATTTTTAATATTTATATGTTAAACATATTTTATTTCTGCTATAATATACTCAAAGGTTAATTTTTTTAATGAGATTTCTGAAACCTGTAGACTTTTGTAAACAATTAAGATTAGTCAATAGCTCAAGAATAGAAAATGAACAAAAAATAGAGATAGAAATGACTTCAAAATATGAGTTTGGAAGACTATATATTTGTGATTCTAGAATGCTGAAGATTTCCTTCCTATCATATGTTATGATTATGGAATTCCTACAAATTTATATTGTGTATTCCATTACTTGTATTTTAAGCTAGGAGTTATGAAAGAATAAAAAAAGAAAAGAAACAAGACATAACAATAGATTTTATTTCAAATAACTTTGAACTGATAAATAATTTTTTAAATAAAATAAATAGTTTCACAAATAATTTATTTTTCTATACATCATCACATGCAGAATGATTCAAAATAAATAAAACTTCAAAGGAAGAATAATTTGATTTTACAATTGCCTATTGAAAGTGAACTTATTAATATTGTTAATTCCATGGAAAGAATGAGATTTTAAAATGTTTCAAAAGTTGATTAAACTTCCAATATAATTTATTTTTACCCTGAATCATTCCTTTTTTTAAAGTTTATAATGAACGTTTCTTAAAACTATCAATAAAAATGATACTCCTTTAAAAATCTAAAATACATACAAGATAATTCCCCAGTTCCAAATTACTTACGCTGAATAGAGAAAATGACAAAATTTTCTCAAGCATTATAAAAAAACAATGAAACACTACTAAAATAAATGATCTAAAACAGTTTCTGAATATGCATCATGTATAACTTTTAATTTCTTTTTAAAAGAAGACTATTTTAAACTAGTGATTATATGATTTAAGATAAAATTATTCATTGTAACAATTGCACAAAACAACACTGAGAACAATAGTATCTTGAAAATATGTATAAGAACATACTTAGTATGTAATAATATTTCCTTGAAAAAAAAATAAAAAAATTCCAAGTCTAACAACAGTAAGAAAGAGAAATAGTAATATACAATGCAATACTAATATAATGTAGATAAAAACGTATAAGGGGGAAAAACAGCCACACAATATATCTCATTGAGCATAACATTTTACATTATATTTTTATAATTTTTTCTCTCGCATCACCACAGGAAAGAAAATCCAGCATTTCCTAGAAATAATCATTTCTCTATACTTCTTTTAATTCACAGCAATGCTTTGCAAGTTTATTTTTTTTGATTCATCTTAATACATAGTTCATTTATAATACAAGCATAAAAAACAGTATTTCAAAGTGATTTTTTTATAAGTATATAAAAATAATAAAGAGGCTGGGATTTGAAAACTTACAAAAAGAAACATACACTGACTGTTGACTTTTAAACGTTATGTGATTGTATGGATCTCCATGTCTCTTATTTAAGTAAAAAAAACACAGCAATGGTAAATATAAAAATTTCAGCAGTAAAAAATTCAGGTATAAATTTATTAACTTGATCTGACTCTTGGGAATTCTACTCGATTGCACTGTTTTACAGAATGCCTCAATTTTTTAATGCTCCTTAAAACATCTTCCTGGAGATCAAGCTCTTTTTAAATTTTTATTAAATAATGGAAAGCACGAATATTGACTATTTAACTTCAATTATCCTACAAATTATTTTTTCTAGAATGAAAGTAAAACAACACCTTTTGGGATTATTGATCTTAATATCTATTGTTCTGCTAAAGATAATTGTAGCACTCTATCTAACATCTCCTGATCTTCCCTACGTTGTTTCTCGTCGTCTTCTTGAGCTTGTTGAGACAGTTTAAGAGCAATTTCCAGTTGGGTTTCTTCACTTGTTCTGTAAGTGTCCATTGGTGAAGTAATTGTAGGTGGTGCAAGATTTGGAGAAAGGCTCTCTTGTATGGCTCTAAAAAGCAGCAGGAATGAGGGAAAAGATGGGATATTATGCTAAGCATACTATTATCATACAATATAATAAGCACACTATATCATTACAATAATAAGCAAATAAAATGGAATTTTTCAAAAACCAAATAAGTCTTATTCTAGGAAGACTTTTTAGGGCAATTTGCTTTGTCCGCCTTTTGGTTATTAACTATCTCTTCATACGCTTTTTAGTTTAATCATGTGTTTTTGATTAAAAATTGCTATTGCATAAAATGAAATTAATTTTTATCCCAAATTTCACTCATTATTGAACTAACCCATGCTCCATCAAAGGAAAAGTAAACATTTTTACACTTTTGTGCCCTGTCCTTTTTAAGGTTAAAAACTCTTCCGCACAATTTTTGTTTGGCAATTTTGTTACATTTAAACAATAATTCAAGTTAAATTTGTTCTCATTTATAAAAAGGAATTTTTTTCATAATGAAGAAAAGTCAGTTACATTGCATTGCTCTAAAAACTATTTCTGTAAATTATCGTTTTTTTAGAGAGTTACAGAAAGGAAATTAAATCAAATCTTTAATATTTCTTGAGTTAGTGTTTGAATAAATGTAGCATATTTCTTACAATCTAAAAGTTCATAAAATTTGTATTATTGCCTACAAATAATTGTATAAAGCTTGCAACACGATAAGTATAACAAAGTTATTTTAAAATATACAAAGTAATATAGCCTTAAGCTGTATTAACCAGTACATTGTAATGGATAATACAAATTAAACTTAATAGAGAATATTTCACAGTTTGAAGTAACATAAGTGGAGGTCAAAAATTTTTAGCATTCAGTTAATGTCATATACGAAAATACTAGTGACAAAAATATAATAAGTCAACACTAAAAATTCTTTTGGCAATGTTTTTTTTAAAAAATAAAATCTTTATTTTTTTTAAAAAACTGATTTTTTGAAGAAATTACAAAATTTTCTGTGATTATATATATACTATTGTATTCAAAAGTTTTTTTTGCATTAAAAAAGCTAAATATAGAATGTTACATTTGAAAAGTGACTTTTTACGCTTACGATTATTAGAAGTAACAAGTGTTTGAGATGATAGTGCTTATTCACATCTTTTTTTTCCTATCCTTTTTACTTTTGATATTTCTCATAAACAAATACATAATGTATACATAAACAATACTTCTGTGAAATTGTAAAGACTTTACAAAGACTTTTCAATTTAAAACACTTTTCATGCAAAGGGAAATAATTTGAAAAACATTTATTAATATGCATATTATGAATATATGCATCATTTATTTATTGCATAAGATTTAAAAAAATTGATATTTTAAATTAATAAATAGAGAAATTTATTTTTCTCTTACTTAGGTCATCACTTAGAATAAAAGGTAAAAAAGATCATTCCATAAGAATTATTACATAAAGCTCTAAACCAAAATGTATTAACCTTATATTTGGAATGCAATTAAAAATATGTTTGTCCTGAATATTTTTTTTCTTGTAAAGCAATAGAAATCACAAGTGTGTTCATTTTTTCCCCTACATATTTATTTCTGGGATTTATTTAAAATTTTAATAACTTAGTTTAAAACTAATTATATACATATTACCATTAAATCGAACTTCATGTTTTAATTAGATATATCACGGTGAAATATTCATAAAATAATTAACATGTCAAATATTTATAAAAATCAAGAAATTATATTATTACTATTCAAAATTCTACACTCAAGTAATTGTGAGAAATTTTACTTTCTGAATAATATTTTACATATTAAAGGAAAATTCTAAGTGCAGAATATCTACAGGCTATTCTAAATATTCTATAATTACAATCTAAAAGACAATACTGAAACAAAAATGAATATTTGTAAATGTATTACAATTATGGAAGAATTGTATATACTTAATATTATTTTAAAGAAAATGCTAAGAAAAATGTTTTAAAATCATTTAATATTTTAAGTATTAGTATAAAATGCAAAAACAGTTTAAATAAAATTTATATTTTTTAAATTAAAACATAATCCAAGAAAAAAACTAAATATCATAACATTTGTCTTCCATTTTCTCATCAACAGAAACCATTTTTTTTAAATAGTCTTAATAAAAATGATAAGGCTTACATTGACAAATAAAAACAAAATTCTTTAATTACTCATTTCTATACTTCAACTATAAAGCAAAAATTAATTCCATAAAATTCATTTATTCTAAACCAAATTCTTTAATTTCAATTCAATATTAAATTTCAAAATAAAACTTTTAAATTTGACACAGAATATTTAAAAATTAGAAATAATTTTTTTACTTGCAATTAATTCCTTTAAATCAATTTTAATAAAAAACTAATATCTCGCCAGAAAATTCTTTTAATTTCTAATGTACTATTCAGACACTATAACAGCAGGTCAGAAAAACCAATGTTAATGAATTTTCAATTTAAGAAATAAAGAAAGTAAAAGTGTGTTTTACCTGATTTTAATAGTCTTTATGCTTTCAAATAAAATAGAAATTGATTCAATGTAATAAAAACTAAATTCATTTACCAGATTAAACAATTTTTAAACTCACTTTTGCAGACTTTCATCCTCCTCTCCATTTTCATTGGGCTTTTGAGCACGTAGAGCCTCCCAAATAGTCACCTGAAAAACAAAATATTTTTTGCAGATAAAATGAATATTTTTCCTTTCGACAAAATATTAAAAAAATTACTGTATCTACTCGAATTTAAGCCACACCCTCAATTCTCTACATGTTTTTGAGAAAAAAATATTTAAAAAAAATCATGTAAAAGGTTCATCAATATCCTATACTCTTAAGAAAACTTTAAGAAAATGTTCAATGAAAAATAATAAGTTAATAAGTAAGTTCCGTGCCATTCAATGCATTTTCATGCAACATTTTTTAATAGAATGTACAAACAATAGAAGAATGTAAAAGAATAAGAAAAGACTATTGAACACTTACAAGAGAAAATATTTTGATTACGCCATCAATGTCTATTTGTTTCATTCGTATCAAATTTTCAGTGGCCCCTGCTCTGTTTCAGTTTTTTTCTGATTATAAAATTGCCTTCCTTTTCATAGTTGCATTATAGTGAACTCGTCTTGATGCTATTACTGACTTTTTCGATGTTTAAAAGAAAGCATGTTAAAAGAAATTCCTAAAAATGAGCTGACAACAATGTGAAGGATAAACTGAATACTGGAGATAAAACTGCAATATGGGATAAGTCATCGGTGCAAATGACCAGAATGGACTGCTACAAATTTTCTTTTTAAAAGGGATGGAAACTCAATTTTCTCCATACAAAACATGTTTTGCCTTCGATTGATTCTAAGTTGCACCCAATTTTTAGTTGCATTACACTGGAAAAATAGTGCAACTTAGATTTGAGAAAATACGGTAAATATTAATTTTAAATAAAATATTCCAGCAATTTTAAGAATTATTAAAGAAAGAAAATTTAAATTTGATCAAACATCATATAATATTAGTCGAACAATATTAACTTATGCACAAAAGAACACACAATAAAGTACATATAAACTAAAATATTTTTAAACCTATATTAAATAAAGTTTTATTATTTACCTGATCTTCTTCACTTCCTGCTTCCATAAGTGATTGTTGAATAGCATACTGAAGAAGTTCATCATCTTCATCAATGCTCAGAGGACGAAGGGCTTCAGAACCTAAAATAAAGTACCATCATATAATAATTTATCAAAAGAAACCCCCCACTGATTAAAAAATATAATTACACTTTCATAACTAATTTTTAAAAAATTATGCTTGAAGATTGATAGTTAAAAACATTAAAAATTTGATCTTCATTGATAAATATTAAATACATATACACAGTGAAATATTTGGTGAAAATAATTGAAGTAGTGCACAGATGAATGAAAACAAATTGCCCATTATGAAAAAAAAAATTTATTTTTTACATTTTAACACATTTTCCATACGGGAAAAACTAGAACTTTACAGGAATTCAAAGGGCTTTCTTTTATTTTAATATTTTGCACAAATTAACATAATGAAAATTACCAATATATAAACTATTTTTTAAAAAGAGAAAAAACAAAAGAACTCATGAATACCCATGTAAAAATATAAATCAATCCTACACTCTATGGCTTGATTTTAATTAATAGGTTTTCTTTTTCCTAGTTTTAATTGATACAGCACTTCCAAGGGGAAGAAAAGCAAAGCAAAAATCCCTGCCAAAGACAGGATGAAGCATATTTTATGTGTAGCTTATCATGCAAGCATCCAGTTTAATCTAAGACTAAACATTTATAATTTTACATGCACTAGTTTTACCGAACCTGAAATGCAATTTAACGCACCTGACGCATTTAGCTTTCCAAGATCTTCAATTAGGTACTTGCTACACTGGAGACAGGGCAATGCAAATGAATGTTACAGTAAATATATTTTAAAATGAACAAATTGAATTAACAGAATATAATTACTGCTGGTTAGTTTACATACACATTTGCAATATTGTTGAAATGCATTTTAAACGATAAATTTAAAAAATGTTTTATGAATTAGTTCTTCAAGAAAATTATCCTTTGGAGAAAATTTTACAGTTTTATAAAATATTTTTAGTTACATTTAATTTTAATTTGATTTTTTTTAACAATTTGACTAATAAAAGCAATGAAATGCAAAATGAATACAATTATATTTTAAAATTATATTTTTTAAAGTTTTCACTCATTTATGTTCATTATTTTTTTTTATTCATGAAAAAGTTTTGACAGAAATTACAAAGGATCTTTAAATACTTTTTCCCAAAAGATAAAAAAAACAAAACCAAACAAAAATGTCATGTAACAGAAAGCACATACACAACATTAAAAAACACACATTGGGAGATATAAATAACTAAAATAAAAAATTAGATTTGGGGATTTGC
Source organism: Trichonephila clavata (assembly GCA_019973975.1). Lineage (NCBI taxonomy): Eukaryota > Metazoa > Arthropoda > Arachnida > Araneae > Nephilidae > Trichonephila > Trichonephila clavata. The sequence goes on along the minus strand of BMAO01014621.1, from coordinate 81,025 downwards.
TATACAAGCAAAATAAGCTAATATAATTACAATTCAGTTTAGAAAAATATGTATGTAATATATATGTATGTAATATATATATGTAAATATGTGTATAACATAATTAGAAAAATATATTATACACATAGTTAGAAAATGTCCACCATAATATTAATGCATAAACAGTTTATAAAAAAGATATTTTTACAATAATATATGTCATATAAATAGATTAATTATATTTTTTCAATAAATTTATTTAAATGTTAAGAACATATAATTAAAACAAAGAAATGTAGATAAAATAATATATAATGCATACTAAATTCAAATTTTACAAAAACATTTGAGGAAAATTCATTGCATTAATCACAAGTAAAATAAATATTTTAAGCATATTAGGATTAAACTGGATGCTATTAAAGTACAGGTGTTACATGGCATGTAAATTAGAAAGAAAAAAAAAATTTGGCAAAAATATAACTACATTAAAAAAAATTAGAATTTTTTCTCACAAGTGCAATTATTTATATACTAAAAAACTATTTAGACATAAAGTTGAAGATCAATACACAAATAAAATAATTTCTTAATAGGTGATTTTTTATAAAAAGTGTAAGAATTATTTATATTTCAAGTAAACCATAACTAAAAAAAACTTTTTTTTTAAAGATTCAAAAGGTTTTAAACTACCTAAATTTTAAGGGGAAAAAATGTACAATTTTGTACTTTTTATTGATAATTATTTCTTTTTATACAAGTTTCTGTATTTGATAACATAAAAAAAAATGAGAAATGAAATCTTACAAAATGATTTTTGTCAGAAGGGCCTACTGAATTTTCAGTAATAAAATATTATTCCTTTTATTCTGGGAAAGATCATCGAGCAAATACTTAGTTTTGATTATAAATTTTTCGACAAATAATTTAAGCAATCTAAAGCTTTTCCCCTACAATTTATTTAATACTTTACATATGCATCTTTATTTTTACATGTATATCTTTCAATTCTACATCACTGATTAAAGAAGTTCCAAAAAGAGGAATTTTAAAATATGTGATTCAATTTTCAAATAAAACGTTTTTATTTTGCTAATTTAATAAAAATTTAGAAGTCATATATTAGTTTATGCCAAGCATGAAGATATTAAAAGCATCAATTTATTCACATCTTCCCACCACTTCTGAAAAAATTTTACTGGCAAATTATTATCTTTAGCAACTGCTTAAAAATTTCTCAAACTGAGTACATTTCTTCTTACCTCATTAAAAATTAAGAAGAAATCATAAGAGCTCAGAGGGCAATGAAAAATTAAGCCATATTTTAATACAAAAATATGTAATTGTAATAGTTAAATTTAAATCATAAATTATAATAAAAAGAATTTATAAGCATATAAGAATTAGAAACTGTGCTCAAAGTAGAATCTCACCTAATCGTACATATCCAGAGGGTACTTCAAAGCAATTATCATCTAATACACAGGCAACAGCTTTATCATCTGTTATAGGGGTAACTCCAGGTACTGGCTCATCAAGTGCAAAAATATTTCCAAAAGTGATACGTGCATTTAAAACATGAAAAAGTGGAATTTCTATAAAAAAAATTAAAGACTTAGAGATCAATCTAATAGATAAATTTAATATTTATTGATAAATATTTTAGATATGTATTGTAAAGCAAAGCATTTTTAAACATTTATCAGACTTTAAAAAGTATTGAAAAACATTTAAATTTGGTATCTATGAAATTAAAAGTCTAATGAAATGTTTTAAATCAGACAATACACTACAAAAGGAAAAAGATAATCAAAGCTAAAATTAAGTAACAATGCAAAACGCATCTACATAATTTTCCACATTATGAATACATTGAAATAAAATTTTTGAACATTTTGTTCATATTTTTTTCAAAAACAAAAAAATTTAAGATGTAAAAAAATATAATTTTTTTTTATAAAAAAATAATCAAATTTACCTATTTTTACAGGAAAACCTGCTGGAAGTTGTAATGTAATAAAGTCTCTCAATTTTGCAAAATGAGTACTGCTGATAGCCATCAAATCAACTATTGGCAGGATCTTTAAATGTAAAATGAAAAAATTAAACTTAAAAATAAAGAATTCTAATGCAATATTAAGTAACAGGTGTAAACTTATAAAGAGTATACTTATACAATTTTTTAAAAAATATGCATAAATATTTTATTACTTGCTCTGGAAGTGATAATGGATAGTTTTCACATAGCCACAAATTAGCCTTGAATTTCTGTATTTTTGTGGAAATTTCACGAGGGCGACCAATATCTCTGCAACCCAAGTCAACAGTTGGATCAAAGTACTCTTCTGGAGTAATGTGACAAGGGTTACCACTCCATTCTGCTTTATTCTCCTATGGGAAAATTAGATGAAAGTATTGGTTTCATTTTCTTTTAGTTACAAATATACAGATATGAAGTAATTCAAATTGTAAACAATTTTTCAATTAGGCATGCACATGTTCATAAACAACAAATTTTTCACATATTCTACTGGATTGTATGATTTCTCAAGAAATCAGTAACTCATAAAAATTATTAAATAGGCGAAAAAGATGATCAACAAGTAAAAAATTTGTATACTTTTTCCCGAAATAAAAACTCTGTATACATAACTGATATACATATATAAAAAGCAGTGCTCTTAAAATAGGTTAACAGAACATGTGTCCAAAGCTCCATATGTTTTATTAAATTTTCTTTTATATAGTTCCAAGTTTTCAAGATCATTGTATGATAAGCACTGAAAACAAGTTTAGTGAGTGTAAATTTCTCATATTGGGAGGGGGGGGGCAGGGGAGAAGAACCCAACACAATAACTAGGTGATAATATTAAATCACTTTCATTGGAAAATCAATATTGATTTCTACAGAACAGAGGGGACATTTAATCATTAAGATCACAGAATAGAAATCACGGGGACATAACTATTTTTATAACTGCAGAGTCTGAATGCAGCATTTCACAAAGCTTAAAATAATAAAAACTATTTGAACTCTAAAATGTCATAAGATCTAAATGTAAAAAAAAAAAAAAGATATATATGCCAAAATTAAAAGAAAAGTTACATTGATTTAGTCTGATTTTAATGTGTTATTGTTTAATATTATATATAACAAATGTGTACTTATTCTTATTTTAAATTAAAAATTTTATTATTTACTGGGGTTTTAATTCTGACTTTTGTGACTAAATTTAGGATAAATCTCAAATTTTCAGACTAGGTACTATAATATGAATTCTGTAAATTACATCAGATAACATTCATAAAATCTACTCTTTAAAAAAAACTATTAACTACTAATCATAAAATTTTATAATAATGTTAAATTGAATGATGAAATCATTTTTAACTACTAAGCATATATTAAATTAAATAATATTGCTTCATAATCAGAAATTACTTACACCATTTACTTCAGGAGAAGGTGTTTTTTCTTCCACTTCAACTATTCCCAATAAAGATTGCAAAGGTGATCTGGAGCTTTTATGTCGTATTTTATCTGCTTCTGTTAAGTGTTCTGTTCTTGTTTTTGTAACTAATTCCACATTATTTGCACTAAAAACCTACAAATTTATAAGCTTTAAATATGAATTCTAAATTATATATATATACTCAATATAAAGTAAATATTTTAAAATTTTTCCCTAAAAGGTTGTGATACTGTTTTGATTTTGGTGGCATTTGTTTGTATCTTCATGCATTGCTGTGAAGATTTGACTGTGTAAAAAATTTACAATATTTATTCGGATTTTTGGTATTACTGGCTTAGATATATAGGATAAAATGTTTTAACATGGTATTGGGAACCAGAAAAATACCCAATAGTGTTTAAAATATTTATCACTTAGAAATATGTAAATCTTAAAAGCATTTTTAGAAACTTATTTTCTTTTCCTTTCAGCCCAGTTGCATGTGCAAATATAGGAATTGTTGACCGTCCTTTTGTGGCGTTCTTGTTGTAATATTTTAATTTATTATTAAGCTTTATTAAATTTACAGCAATTTAGTATTGACTTATGAATAAATATAGAAAGCAAACTTTTTATGGAATATAAAAATCTAGGCCATAAATATTCGCATATTAAGAATATTTTTATTTGAAATTTGTAGAAACAAATCAAAGTTATAAGAGCTTAAGACATAATTACAATTAAAAAAATAACTACAATTAATATTAAATACAGTTCATTTTATTGACGCAAATCAACAGAAACTAAAAAAACCCTGGCACATTAATCCAAAATAAATCAAAATTACTTCAAAATTCAGATTGATAAATTGATTTAAATGAATTTTTTCAAAAAATGGTGCTGTGTGTGTGGTGAACTTTAATTCCAGAAAATGTAAAAAGGGCAGGACAAAAAGACAACCACAATCATATTAGGTTGACAACTGAATTGGAATCGTGCTTTACAATTTCGACCGACATAAATTTAGCAAATAAAAATTTTTACTACCAAGGAGTTATGTAATAATGTAGTTCAATTGAATAAAACATTAACAAGCGATATAAAAAAATTCTTTTTAAGTCAATTCCTATTTTGAATGGATGAATAGAAAGTATTTTATTAATGATTGAAAATTTGAATGATATATATATATATACATATATATATATATAGGGAGAGAGTCAACTAATAGTAGGAATAGAAAAAAGAACATGGCTTGTCTCCATTGTTGTAACAATGGCTAGTTTGACTGAAAAACTGGTTTTCAACGTCAACTTTTGACATTGTTTTAACAGTTACATTGTTGCAATAATGGAGACAAATCTAAGTTGACATCGAAAACCCAGTAATTAACATCAAGTGTCATCCACTACAAGTTTTAAAAAAATTTATTTGAACTTGATAGGAACGTATTTTATTAATGATTGAAAAATAAGATAAACAAATAAATATAGAGTGAGTGAGCTAATAGTAGGAATTGAAAAAGAAAATTTTCATTGATATGATATATTCTTAAAATTAAGTTTATTCATAGTGAAAGTAGGCATGGATTGAAACAAACAAAATTGAAAAGTGATTAATTGATGGGCTAAACAATTTATTGGTAGTTATAAAAAAAATAAAATACCCTTGATGGCTAACAGTCATTAAATAAACATTACTGAAAAGTTGAATTCTTAAGTATATTCTAATGATAAAAATTCTGTTAAGTTTTCCAAAACAAATACATATAACAATACAACAAAGATTTCCAAACAACTTACTTTACTTTCATAACCATTTACTATTTCATTTCTATCGCTTCTCCAACCCCAAATGCCAGATTTATTCCTGAAATTTAAAAAAAATTAGAATAAAATATTTCATAAGTTTCGAATATGTAAATAGAAAAAGGAAGAAACATCACCTTTCAAAATTAATTTTGTCAGTGTCAACAAATGTGGTAACAATGGGAGTTGTAAGGCGAGATGATACTGATTCAGTAGATGGACGGAAGGCATGCATGTCGTCCAAATGGGGTGATAGTACTCTCATTTGCTCAACGTAAACTTGACCAGATTCATGATCTATTTCCATCATTGTAGCACTGTCTTCTATAAATTTCATAAAATAATGGACAATTAAGTAAAAAATAATGCTGATTTTATTTAAAAATAATTAATATTTCAATAGTCTTAATTATAATATATTTTCACAATTAGTATTCAACAGAACTTAATCTGCAAAGGAATGCTACATAGATGATATATTTATTAATCTTATTTGAGTATATATATTTACCTGATTCAATAGTTTTTATTGGCTCACACACAACAAATACTGCACAAAATATCAATAGTGACATCTAAAGTACTTCTTAATTTATCCTAAATATTACTAAATTTTTAGTTTGCTATATTTTTGTAAGATGTATATCGAAGAAAGATGATATGAAGTCCTTCAAACATAAATTTTGTTTGTAGTGCTTACAAATATGCATTTTTTTGGCAAAGATAAATTTAAACATAAAAGTTACCTTTGACTAATAATAACATTTTTGATTTTTTCATATATAAGATGTTGATTATCTCCTTTGAAATTAAATTCATTAAAATAAATAAATTATACAACAAAAAATAATGAAAGGCACAAATTTTTAATAACCAAGTTTGATTCTCTGATGAAGTTTAAATAATGTGAAAATGTCTTTTAAAAATAATTAGTAATTTCAATTATCTCATCCATAATTTAGTTTTATGAAAAATGTTACTGTAATAGAAATTATTTTAGAAATTTAAAAAATGTGAAAGAGTCATATTTACCATTTTTTCAAAAATTTCTAAGCCATAATTGAAATTTTTATGGTTTGTTAAAGAATATATCATAAATATTTTATCAGTTCAATTTTTTTCCTAAATCAAAAATTTTTATTGTACAGAATCATCAAAAGTAACTACTTAAATTAAATTAAATTTTTTTTTTTGAAAAAACAGAATTTCTCTCTTAAATTATCTACATTAAATATGATAAATTTCAAATCAACAACTTGAATAGATGTTGGAGAGTAAAAGGAAAAATTGGGGAGTATTAGCAAATCTAAAAATCATGTTATGCAAGAAAAGAACATTAAAAACTACCAATAATTGAAGCCAATCTTGGAATAATCATGTAAGGAGTCTTTATGAAATTTCATACTTATACTCAATTAGTGTAATTATCATAGAGAAAGGAAAAATTAGTATTTTTATGTTTTATAATGGAACAAAAAATAGATATTTCAGTTAAGTTTCTTCATTCCTGAAACATAAAAATTAAAAACAAAAAATATGCCTGTTACATCTTAAAAGTTATATGAATTTACTTGCTTATAATTGTTAATGTTATTTACTTTCACAAAGTTTTGCTTTTCCCAAATGCTACTATTTGGCATTATATGAATATAAAGGCAAAGATATAACTATGATAGATAAACCAGATATTTTAACGAGATCTAACAACAGTAACAATAATTAAAAATCATATATACCAAGAAATAATTTTTTTAGTGATCAATTTTTACACCTTATTTCATTACATGGTCCACTGGAAGTCCAAAGCTAAAATAATTATTAAAGGGTGTTCATTAGAACTAGTTTGTACAAGGATTTTAAAGCTTTTCTCTAGATACGCAAAGACAGCTTTTGTTACTAATTCAGGAAAGACTTAAGCTTGGGCATCTCAATATTTTTTTAGAATTTTTTATTATACAGACACACAGATGCTCCTTTATTGATATATTGAATAGAATCTGCTGAATTTCAAACATTTGATGAGTGAGTTCAATATATTTGCAATATATATTTATAAAGAATCACATGATTAAATATTAATGTATGTAATAAAAAGTTCTTTATAGTTTCGATTTTATTCACAGGATGTTTTTTTAATACTATTATTTTAAATATTGTTGAAATTATTACATATACTACATATTACATATATGAAATTATTACATATTACATTCCTACTGAATTATATATTTAATTATATTAAATCAATTAAAAACTTTTCATTTTAATCTTAAACATTGTAAACTACTATTCTCCAAATTTAGGCTTAAATATCCTCATTTAATTCCATAATAGTTTAATATACGCACATATAACCAATTGTTTTCAAACATAAAAAATATTTTTTGCTTTCTCATTTGCTGCACTAGATAATCATATTTTAAACATGACTGAAGATGCAGAAGTAACTAACTACAACCTAGATTTCTCAGGATGTAGTACAAAATGTAGAAAAATCCAAATCTTATGTGTTCATCTCCCCTAATTAATAACATACAGGTTAGATTTACAAAGGTGAGCAGCATTAAGCATTTTTATTTTGCTGCATACTATATCTATTTTATATCTATGATCTATTCAAAAAAGCTGCGAAGCACCAGCCAATATCTCTGCCTTTCCTAGGATTAAAGTTTAAATTTTTTTTACCAACCAGAACACCCACGAAGTGAAAAGATGTAGCTTCTGTTGCATCTGATAGTTCTCAAACCCTGGTAATCTGTTATTTAGATGGAAAAGTCCAGTTAGGATTGAATTACAAATATAAGCTTTAAATATAGGCGTCTAAACAGGTCCATATCAATTTAAAAAAATTCTAAAAAGCCACATCCCACTTCAAAATGTATTCAATTTTTAAAAAAAAATTCTATTACCTTGCCCTTTGAAAACATAACTCCGACTGCCTCGCTGCCAATTTGATTGGTCAAAACCAAGGAGAGTTGTATCTATTCTAACATTAGAACCTAAAAAGGTGTAGCATAAAAATTAATATAGTAAGTTGTACCAATAATTATTCAATTAATTTAGAAAAAGTTTTTGCCTTTACCTGATTTATACACCTTATAAGTATCACTTGGACACATTCTAGACACTAAAGGCACTGTTGAAATAAATATTGAAATAACGTTAGAAGCATGCAAATTATAAAAAACTCACAATTGAAGAAAGATATAAATTGCATCCTAAAAATTCCTGATTATAAAACAAAATGCAAAAATCTCACTGAAATAAATAGGTACGAAGAGCAAATAAGGGAGGGGGGGGGGAGGACCACAACGAGAAGAATATCAAAATATCAACATGCTTACATACGGTTGTGTGCAAATTTATAATTTTATTAATCAATAAGAACACATAACTTTAAAAAAATGCAAGGGTATTTACAAATGCTAAATGAAAAATTCAGAGAATAGTTAAAGTTAGATTTATAATAAGAAAGTAATAAGTTTGAACAAGCATTATAATTTCAGTAAATGAAAAGTAACATACCAAAAATTTAAATTTAGAATAATTCGGATTAATTTATCAAAATTATTTTCAAGTCTGCAAATATTATTACAGATAAATTAGACAAAGTTCTTCTCCCCCAAAATCATTTGCATAAAAAGTAAAATTAAATCTTTAAAGCTCAAAGAAAAATTTGAGAAATACTTATGCATTGAACAACATGAAAGAGTTGCTAGGGATGTATTAAAAAATCAACATATCTGAATCAAAAGTTCTGGATCCCATTCACAGAAGTCATACATATTAATATTTCCAGTGTGGAGATGGGCAACAAACTACAGCTCACAGGCCAATTGTGATTCTTAATGTTATATCTAGTTATAAAAATACGCAAATTTTCAGTTTTAATGCTTAAAAAAAATTACTTAGGGGTATATTCCCTTTTTGTACATGTGAAAATTTCCATAGGGATTTGAATACTATATTTGGATATACAAAACATAGTTGTGAGAAATTATATGCAAATTATTTTAAAATTTTACTTGAAAAAAAAAAAAGATAAAACGTTTCTCACCAATGTTTTGTTAGAACAAACCATACAACATGGATTTTTTATTCATATAAGAGTTGAAACATTCACATAGTGTAGGAATGATCAACTCTTGCAGTCTTCCTAGTTTAATAAATCTGGTTTGTTATTATTTACATCAATGTGAGATGGTATTCATCAAAAAAGAAAGATAACTCTTCAACGCCCAAATTCAGAAAGAGGCAAGTAATAATATAACCGTTAATTATATATGATCAAGATCTGAGGAGAATTGAGAGAAGCTGTAAATATTATCTTTATTTAAAAAGCTACAACAGAATTTTGAAGGTTTTTTTTTTAAAGTTGCAGTATGCTTCTATTTGAATAGTAATTGTGGTGGCTTGCTTCTTAGTAATCCCTAAAGAGAAATATGCATGAACCTTTCCTAATCGATGGGGAATTCAATCAATCTGCAAATAACTTTGGGCCAATTGTAGAACCCCTAAATCAGTGGGTGTGCCTACTCTCAAATTAGAAATTTTTTAATGAATATTTAATTGCTTGTGTATGTTCATGTCGTAAGGTATAATAATAAATGTTTCAAAACCGAAAAAAGGACTGATATTTGAAAAGTGAATATGCAACCAATACATGACAGTAATTATCCACATAATGAAATTGAGTTGAATACTATTTGTCTTTTCTCTCTAAGAAATTCTTCATTGAAGAAACAGTTATATTAAAAAGCTGGGATATTATAAATTTTATTAATAAAATTTTATTGTGTTATTAAAATATATTATAATTTAAATCAAACTATACAAGTACAGATTTGAATGCAATCAAATATACACCATAAATAATTAAGACTTCTCACCCCAACTGGTAAATTCCCATTTCATTTCCACATAAAAATCAGGAGTCTGAAAACAGAAACAATATTATTCATAAAAGTATCTTTAAAATACAGTTACTTTTTAAAATTAAATATAAAAGTATATTAAACATTTTATCACATAAGGTTTAATACATTCCATGAACAATATTTTCAAATAATTTTACTTCAAAACTCTAGGTAATTGTCTTACACTATTAAAATTCGAAGGTAAACAAACGTATCTATCTATCTATCTATGTGCGTCTATCTTCTCACGAACAGCACCACGCAGAAAGTCGCGGAAGGTACCAAAAGATCGGGAATTTTCCGGGGAAGCCGTATTGCCTATTTATATTCCGATATTGTAATTAGTTAAAAAGATATTAATTAAAAACCTTAAAACGCCTAATTGTTTTACTCCTGCCGGTTGTTTACTTGGCGGAACTTCCCTTCCGTTTCGGCCGAGCGGTAATCTTACGTTTTCCACCATATTAAAATTGTCATCTAATTTTCAGTGTCGAAATGAGACAAAAAATAATTACAGAATCGGAAAGATCATTTATTTCGCCACGACACGGTATAATTTTTTTTGTAAAATAATTATATTTTCCATTTTTTTCGAATTTTTTAAAATAGTGTTAAAACAGATGCGTTTTTATGAAAATTATTTCTAAATTGTTGGGTATGAATTACTTTTCATGTTATTAAATCGATATTCTACACTAATTAACTTCAAGCCTTTCTCTTTTAGATCCATTCATTTAAAAAATAAAATTTCCAAAACTTTTTTTTTTAAAGAATTTTTAAAAAGTAGTCTTAATTTTTACTTCACATTGAATAACTTCGTCATTTATGAAGATAATCTCACAAAACCTTTTTTCCGTGTGTATAGTAATATTATCCGTAACATATACGAAGATTGAAAAAATTGCTTCAAAATTACGGATTTTAAAGAACATTTTGTGATTTTCGTAAACTTATGTTTTTTTCTGAGAAATAAATTAAAAAGTAGTAATTTGTACATTTTTTATTTCAAAGTACGTTATTTTTGCAAATAGTTGGTGATGTTTGAGAGCATTAACGTAAAAATTACGCCCTTAAAATAAAGGTAATGATTTTTTAAAATAATTTAAAATGCGCGATTTTACATTTAGCCAAACATTGGTTAACTGTCTCGTGGTGGAGTGCTCAGAGCTCCCGCTACACTCAAGACTATAACTGCAGCACTTCCGTGCGCGGTCAATGCGAAGGAGGATGTCCGCCTCGCAGAAACCCGCCGGTCGCCTTTTTTCATACTTGTCTTAAATTTTTTCTCCTACAGGACATTGCGTCGCCACACATCATTACACACAAAAAGGAAATATTCTGAAATATATTTTAATTCTCTCTTCTTCAATGATTGAATTCACTTGCTGCATCCCCACTGATCTGAAATTTACTTCATTTTCAGTGCTGCCATTATGTAAGCAAATGGTATGTCACAATTAATTGCTAAATGAGCATTTTTAATCAATTTTATTAAAAATAATTAATAAGTTAGTTCTGTATAATATACTTTTTTTTCGCAGATACGTGTTTAAATAATTTTAACACAGAGTGGAATGAAAAACTATAAAATTAAAATTAAAAAAATTAAATGTTTTTATCAAATAGTATTATTTTCTTTTTAAATGTTTTTTTCAGTGAAATTTTTTAAAAATTAAAATGCATTCAATGCATTTCTGATATTTATTTAAAATATTTATCAGTATCAAAATTTTTGTTCTCTTTCATAAAACTTATAGTTTACTTTAAAATAATGCGTAATTGCATGAAACTTTATTCCCCCGTGTCGAATATTTCAAAAAATTCTCACAATTTTACTTCAAGAATTAAAATAGTAGTGAAATTTTGTAATTTGAAAAATTTATACTTTCTGTTCTTTTTTCAGCATACAACTATTTTTAAAAATGCTACAGTTTCGTTTCCGGGAAAAAACTATCTTTCTTTAAAGAGTTTTATAGAAAAAAAACTTTTTTTTTTAACAAAACAATGCTGTTTTGCATATTTTATGATTTTTTCTCATATGAATCAATATCGTTGCGTTTATATAAAAATTATTTTTAAAACTTTCAGAATCAGTGATTTAAAAAATAAAAAGCCGAAAACTTTTTTGAACGAATTGTAATAAAACACTCAAAATACTTAAATCAATCATTTAATAATTTCTTCATTGAAAAAAAAAATTGCATGAAATTTTTTCCCGTGTGTCGATTTCGCTTAAAAATTACGAATTTTAAAGATTTTTTTTGTGATTTTCGTAAAATAAAGTTTTTGCGAGAAATAATATAAGCATTATTTTTGTAACCTTTTTTCTTCAAAAATTATTGTTGTTTCCAATCAATATGTGAAAACTTGGAATTTTCAATTAAAAATTGAGCCCTCAAAAATAATGAAAACTTTAAAGACATTCTAAAGGCTTTGCGCATGCGCGAGAATCATTATTATTCCCCCCCCCTCTGTTTAACGCTCAGCGGCCAAGGTCAAACTTGCTGTTGCAATATTTTTTCCGTTATTGAAATGTGAGTGAGGGATTTTTAAAAAGTCGCACTGTTCACCTACTCCAGAGTTTTTTGGCGACGGACTTTGAAATTTTCAATTTAAAACTTTTAGAATCAGTGATTTTAAAAAAAAGTCAAAAACTTTTTTGAACAAATTTTAATAAAACACTCAAAATACTTAAATCAATCATTTAATAATTTCTTCTTTTATAAAGGTAATTGCATGAAACTTTTTTCCCCCGAGTCGAATATTTCAAAAAAATCCTCACAATTTTACTCCAAGAATTAAAATAGTAGTGAAATTTTGTAATTTTAAAAATTTATACTTTCTGTCTTTTTTTCAGCATACAACTATTTTTAAAAAGACTACATTTTCGTTTCCGGGAAATAAAAAATTGCAACGAAAGAATTGGAAAGTGAGTGGGTGATTTTAAAATTCACCCTGTTTGCCTATTCGAAAATTTTTGGTGACGGACCTCGAAATTTTCAACCATTCTCAAGTGACGAGAACGACACCTGAGCTTTCACCCATCTTTAATAATTACCACACCACACCAACGCAAGAACAAATTTCGAAAAAGGGAGTTTTTATGACATAGTTAAAGAAATCCCTCACATTGCGCGCATACACACACACACACAAGTGCTATCGGCCTGAGGGAAACACGAAATTTCCATGGGGATGAAGTTATTCACTCGGTAAAACGAAAGAATTGGAGAGTGAGTGGGTGATTTTTAAATTCGCACTGTTTGCCTATTCGAGGGTTTTTGGTGACGGACCTCGAAATTTTCAACCATGCTCAAGTGACGAGGACGACACATGAGCTTTCACCCACCTTTAATAATTACCACACCACACCAACGCAAGAACAAATTTCGAAAAAGGGAGTTTTTATGAGATTGTTAAAGAAATCACTCACATCGCACGCACACACAAGTGCTATCGACCTGAGGGAAAAAAGAAATTTCCATGAGGGTGAAGTTATTCAGTCGGTAAAAGCCTGTGGAACGCAGGGCTAAGCGGAGAGGAAAGAAACAAAGAAATCAAAGTAATTTCGGAAAATAATATTGGAAGTGCTGAATTTGTGAAGTTGAGTGAATATTAACGTCCCACTGTTCAGCAACACGAGGCCTTTTGGGGACGGTCCGCGTAATTTTGAACCATGGTCAAGTGACGCGGACGACACCTGAGCTGGCACCCCCTCTCATAACTACCACACCACACCAACGGGAGGACGTTTGAGCTCTCGACATAATTTATGTGCATTTATCCCCTACACGGCGGGTCTTCAGTGGTACTAGGATCGAGAATTTGCGAAGAGAAGGGAAAATGTTAAGCAACAAAGCCATGACACGCACTCACGGGACATGCATTCACATCGTACGCGTGAAACCCCACAAAAGTGTTGGCGTTAGAATAAAAGGAGGAAATTAACTTGGGGATTAAGTTATACCCTCGGTATAAGCCCGTGCAACGCCGGGCCATGAAAGCTAGTTAATTATATATTTGCTGAGTTAATTTCTATTATATCCTCTTCAAATAACTTCTTTAAATAATAATTGCACATAATTAGGAAAAAAAAGTTTAAAGAAATACATTAAAGTCTAATAAAATCAAAACTAATTAAAATTTAAAAACTAAGTAACATGTTTCGTGTGAATTTCATATAATTTACTTAAGGCAAAGGCATAGTGTATACCCCTGCATTGAGGGGGAGGGGGTCCGAGGTTCTAGGGGGCCCAAAGCCTGACTGACACCAAGCTGCAATCATTTGCAAGATCTGACTTGGGGCCTAAAACCTGACTTTGCAGGGGCTCTTATATTTTCCGTTATGCCACTGACTTAAAGGGATTGAGTAGAAGGTAATTATACATAAAAAGGAAGTAAAAATTAAAGCCACAATTAAAAAGAAGCAAATTTGAGCCAAGAATAAAATGTTCCCTATTTAAAGGTTTATCAATATGCTTACGTATAGACTATATTTTTTTACAAATACAATCTCAAAAAAATTTCATTTTTTACATTTGAAAGCATGAATCATGTACTTTTAATTCTAAAAAATAACACTTTTTGTAATTTTCTCATAACATAATAAATTTGTAATGAATGATTTAAGATTAGGTAAATATATAGAACTTGATTTGTTTTTAATATGATAGAAGCAATAGTTGCAAAAATTGCCTTTACTTCATTCATGTTTTTCATATGTAAAAGTTAATATAAAAATTATTTTTTAAGATTAGTCAAAACAATAATTTAAATAATTACAGAAAAATTAAGAATTTCACTGTTTAAAAATACTAGCACAATTAATGCATATAACCACAAAAATGATTTAAAAAATGTACAGTTTGTTACAAATGTAATGCTGTTTGCTCTTTTTTGTTTGCTTGTGAATTAACATAATTTAAATGAAGGGAACTCATGTAACTTCAGAGTTTTCTTGACAGAAACTCTAACTTTTGAATAAATATAAATTTATGGAATGCATTTTCTTTACTATAAATAGCATATTTTTTCCTATATTTTAATCTAAATATCAATACCTCTTAAGTATTTAGTGATTAATGACCATTAAAAAAAAAGAGTAAATAAAGATTTTTAAAAAGTAAAGAAATCTCAAAAAGGTCTATGAAAATGATTTTCAAGTAGATTAAAAAGCACATTAGCTTCTCAATCTGATGAATTTATTTCAAAAAGTTATCACTTCATTTATACTTGAACTCTGAATGCAGCATTATTTTTTTCATTTCAAATGGGGCTGCAGATTGGTAGCTACCAATGCAGACCTAGTAGCTGGCAAAATATTTTTAGTGCTGTACCATATAGGTAGGTACCAACTGCTGCAATGTAATTTTGACACCCTGCATAATCATACGACTCGGACACTGTCGATTTTTTGTACCATGAAAATCCATTGACATGGGCCAGGGTGGAACCCACAAACTTGGGTGAACAAGGCCAGCACCTAACCAACTACACAACTCAGTTGGTGCCTTATCAAATTAAAAATACTACTGTGCAATCTATCCCTAAAATTTTTTAAATTTAATAATAAATAAGATAGTGAAACTATTTTTTATCGTTTTATGTATTTTCTGACTTATTGTGTATTATATAAACACACACAATGAATTAAATATGATGTTAGAGACCAGGAGGAAAAAACATGGAAAAGAGAAAATTAAAATATATTCATTGAAATATTAATAGACAGTGGCATAATGGGGAACATTAGGGCCCTCCTTTTAAGTCAGGTTTTGGGCCCTATGCTGGATCTTACAAAGGATTGCAAAAGCATATATACTTGGTGTCAGTCCGGCTTTGGGCTCCCTAGAACATTGGGCCCACCTCGATGTGGGGATGTATGTTACGCCACTGTTAATAGAATACATTTAAAAACATATCACACTTTTAATTCATAAGAGTTTTGTCTTATTTGTGATGAAGCAGATCAACTTACATCTCGGATTCTCTTTAAAAGCTCTGGAATTCCTCCAACCCGACTACTATATCTTTGGTAATCCCTTCTCTCTAAAATTTCTTGGATTAATTCTGGATCTGCAGTACTGATTGCTTCATGTAGAACTATGGAAAAAAAGCATATTATAAAAAAAACCAATTACTGGATAAAGGTTAAAACTTCATTATATAAAAATCATTTTATCCCACACTTTGACATATACATTTCATCAGACTTACCAGAGAAACCATCCTTGTTTTCCACATTAACATTTGCATTATTTTTCAAAAGTATCCTAGTACATTCCAAACGACCTAATGTTACAGCTAAAAGCAAAGGAGTTCGACCACGAGGATCTCGTTTTTCTAAATCATGCTAAAACAGGAAAAGATATATATATGAATTAAAATTCTACATTTTAAATATATTAGGAACAGATTTTCCTTTAATTTTTAAAGAGCATGATTATTTTTTGCCACTAGATTTGATTAAAAAATAAAAAACTTTCAAACTCAGATTATTAGGATGTAAAACAAACAAAAGGTATGCTTTTTAAAGAAATCACAAAAACTTGTAAACAGTATAGATATAAAATGACTAAACTGCACATCAACAAATACTGATTTCAAGTATCCAAATTGGTTTTAATTTCCCACTTGTTTGTAGTTTCATACATGTAAAAAATATGTTAATAGTATAATGTTAATACACAGAAGAGAAAGTGTAGTAGTTCTTATCACAAAATAAGTTTTTTTGTCTTATTTTTTGAAATATCATATGGAAAAATGATAATTGCAGCTTGGTATAAAAATTATTCAAAACAAGAATTTAAAAAATGTATTGAAGAAAGTCAGTTTAATAGATCTCGATTTCAAATATTTATTCTTGTAACATTAAATATGTTATGTACATCATTCTACACTGCAGTTAAGGTTATTTAAAACAATTTTCATATATTTGTAGAGGCAATTAAATAAGTAGAACTAAAGTTTATAAAAAAAGTAGAACAGGAAAATTATAAATGCCATCAAGAACTTACTAAATTAATTTAAAATTTATAATAAGGAAATTAGAATAAAACGCAATAATTTCTTAATTTGAGACACCAATTGTCATTTCATAAAGCATATCTAATATATAAAATTCTCCTGTCACAGTGTTTGTAACTAAACTCCTCCAAAACGGCTAGACCGATTCTAATGAAATTTTGTGCGTATATTCAGTAGGTCTGAGAATAGGAAGTAAACTATTTTTCATTCCAATATTGCAATTAGTTAAAAAGATATTAATTAAAAACCTTAAAACGCCTAATTGTTTTACTCCTGCGGGTTGTTTACTTGGCAGAACTTCCATTCCGTTTCGGCCGAGCGGTGATCCGACGTTTTCCACCATCTTAAAATTGCCATCCAATTTTTACTGTTGAAATCAGACAAAAAATAATTACAGAATCGGAAAGATCATTTATTTCGCCACAATACGGTATAATTTTTTTTGCAAAATAATGATATTTTCTATTTTTTAAGAATTTTTTAAAAAAGGGTTAAAACTGATGCGTTTTTATGCAAATTATTTCTAAATTGTTGCGTATGAATTTGTTTTCGTGTTATTAAAACAATATTCTACACTAAATAAATTCAAGCCTTTCTCTTTTAGATCCAGTCATTAAAAAATAAAATTCCCAAAGATTTTTCAAAAAATACTCAAAATTTTAACTTAACATTGAATAACTTTATCATTTATGAAGATAATCGCACGAAGCTTTATTTCCGTGAGCAAAAGAATATTATCCGTAATCTGTGCGAAGATTGAAAAAATTGCTTAAAAATTACGGATTTAAAATTTTTTTTGTGATTTTCGCAAAAAACCGTTTTTGCGAGAAATAATTTAAACAGTATTTTTTGTACATTTTTTTTAATTTAAAAGTACTTTATTTTTGCAATTAATTTGTGAAGTTTGAAAGCATTAACTTAAAAATTATGCCCTAAAAATAAAAAAAATTAATAAAAAATACGCGATTTTACAGTTAGACAAACCTTGGAGTCGAAAAATAGTTTTGCGCCAAAGACCTTTGAACTGTTTAACCGTCGACCGCATCTAACTCAAGGGTTACACTAAAAAGTTCTGCCTTAAACAGGGGGAAATCAGTAAATTTGGCAAGTAAAAAAAAAAAAATGCGAGTGAAAAAGTTATTTTTTCTTCAATTTTCGTCATTTTTTCTTTAGATAATTTTCAAAATTAAATCATTATAGATGTTAGATTAAGATGACAAAATGTATTCAATACATTTCTGAGACTCATTTAAAATATTTATCAGTATCAAAATTTTTGTTCTCTTTCATAAAACTTATAGTTTACTTTAAAATAATGCCTAATGTATAAATCTTTTTTTGACATATAATTTCATAATAAAAACGCAAAATTTGCCCATTTCAAAATTTTTTTTGTTGAATTATTCAGTTAAATAAGCATAACTTCCTTAGAAAAGAATTAAAGCTATGTTCAAATAAAAAATTCTTCATTATTAATTGCGTGTTATTAATATATCAAAAATCCCTAAATTGGAATGTCACAATTAATTGCTATATGAATATTTTTAATCAATATTAGTATAAAATAATTTATTAATTTTGTTTTGTATTTTATGATTTCTTCTAAAATGAATAAATATAGATGAATTTAAATAAAAATGATTTTTAAAAAGTTCATTGATCATTTAGAATCAGTGATTAAAAAAATAAAATGCCAAAAACTATCTTTTTTTTAAAGGATTTAAAAAAAAAAAACTTTTTTTTTACAAAACAATGATATTTTGCATATTTTATGATTTTTTTCTAAAATGAATCAAAATCGTTGCGTTTAAATAAAAATAATTTTTAAAACTTTTAGAATCAGTGATTTAAAAAATAAAAAGCCAAAAACTTTTTTGAACAAATTTTAACAATACACTCAAAATACTTAAAAAAATCATTTAATAATTTCTTCTTTTATAAAGATAATTGCATGAAACTTTTTTCCTGTGTGTCGAACATTTCAAAATATCCTCACAATTTTACTTCAAAATTTAAAATAGGAGTAAGATTTTGTAATTTGAAAAATTTCTACTTTTCTGTCTTTTTTCAACATACAACTATTTTTAAAAAGGCTACATTTTCGTTTCCGGGGACTAAAAAATTGACACGAAAGAATTGAAAAGTGAGTGAGTGATTTATAAATTCGCACTGTTCGCGGGTTTTTAGCGACGGACCTCGAAATTTTCAACCATGGTCAAGTGACGAGGACGACACCTAAGCTTTTACCCACCTCTCCTAAGTACCACACCACACCAACGCAAGAACAAATTTCGAAAAAGGGAGTTTTAATATCATAGTTAAAGAAATCACTCACATCGTGCATACACACACAAGTGCTATCGTCCTGAGGGAAACAGGAAATTCCCATGGGGATTATAAGTTATTCACTGGTTAAAGACCGTGCAACGCCGGGCTAAGCGGAGAGGAAAGAAACAAAGAAGTAAAAGTAATTTCGAGAAATAATATTGGAAGTGCTGATTTTGTGAAGAGAAGGGAAAATGTTAAACGAGAAAGCCATGACACGCACTCACGGGCCATACACTCAACATCGTACGCGTCACACACACACAAAAGTGCTGGCGTCAGAAAGAAAGGAGGAAATTAACATGGGGATTAAGTTATACCCTCGGTAAAAGCCCGTGCAACGCCGGGCCGGGTCAGCTAGTAAATATATATAAAGCTTCCTTCTACTGTATTCACAAGAATTTTTTTTTATGTATTTAATATTTAAGACAGACAGAAAAAAATCAACTATACTTATTAGTGCCCCTACAGCAGGTTATGAGAACTTGGTAAAGAATGTTTTCAATTATTTTTAGGTAAATTGCAATAATGTGAGGAAAAGTAAAATTACATGTACATGGGATACATACAACAGCATTTAGCAGAAAAACATTTTAAACCTGTTGTCAAACCATGCTTCTCAATACATTTTAAGAATTTGATTGAATGCAAAAAGGCAAAGACTCATGTTTATATTAATACCATATATGGGGATTAAAATATAATTGCAAAATTGCAACTTAAATGAAAAAAAAAATTCAAAACACCATTTTTTTATGGATAAAACCATATAGTCAAATAGAAAAACCTGAAATATTCAGAAGTTCCAAGAAACTGAAATTTTATTAGCTAAAGAAATATTTTACTAGCATAATAAGATTATAAAAAAATCTAAATTGTATCATGCAAAGTTTTGCGTACTATAATTACTAAATATCTTTCGATAATAATGGACACCACAGCAAAGATAAATGATACAAATGAATCTAGGAAAAAATATCTTATAAAGGAGCAGAAAAGAAAAACTCTTTCAAACTATGAGAACACTTAGTTTGTGATTTATACAGAAACCTGTGTTTCTTTTTTCCTGTTCCTTTTTCCAACTAAAAATAGTTAAACTATTCTTGTATATTTAAACTAGTTTATCTTCACTGGTCAAGTAACTTATGAAAAATCTCTTAATTCTGTTCTCATTCTCAATACATTCTTTTACTAAGCATTCTATTCTATTCAATTATTTCTCACACACTTTGAAATAAGTTTCTTTATTGTTTTTCTCTATTATTGATTATAACATGTTTGCTGCTTTGTAATAAGTGTTCATTTTTTTTATTCAATATTTCATAGATTGAATGGAAAATGCAATTTCAGAAAAAAAAAGTTCATTTTTCCCATTTAGAAGTATTAACGGTTTTATATTTTCAGGTTTAAGTTTTTCTGATCTGTATCATGGAATAGAATGAGAATATTAAAAATAAAACTTAAACTATTATTATAAACCACATAAGAATTTTAAAAATTTATAAAGGATCAATATATGTTTAAAAAATGATACACGAACCGACAAAATCGAATGATTTATACAATTATAACACACAGAATGCACTAAATTTTCCCTGATACTTTAATATAGCCAATTGTAAGATTTTTTTATGTGTTAAATTAACAAAAAAAAAAGCAATTCACATTAACATTAAGATATTCTGAAATACAATACCAATTGATTTAAACGGAGCTATTTAAAAATTTCTTTACTTTATGGATGAATATTAAAAAAAAATGCTTCAGTAAATATCTTTAAAAGTGTGTTTACTAATATTATTCTCCATATTAAAATAAACCACATATGCTTATATATATTTAATGTCACCTTGGTGGCTTCAAGATAGCTTGCCCACTTCGTAAGCCTAAGGTTGCTGGCTCAATCTCAGCTAGTCGACAGATTTTCTGGATGCAAAATTTATAGGCATGCATGTCGTTTAATTATGTGGCATGGCATGTAAAAGATCCCTTGAGTATCAAATTGGCTTTGGTGCATTCTGCGAAATGAAATCACAGTAATATTTAGCATCTGACGAGAGCTTGCATAAAAACTTATCCAAGCATTAAAATTTAGTAGCAAGAGCTGCCACTAGATGGTGCCACCTCTCTCACATTTGGGGACTTGCTGTGTATGCGAAGGTTTAGTTGACAATATGCAGCCCATTAGGGAAAAAAAATTCAAGCTTAAGAACTTTTTAAAAAAAATATATATATATATTTCTTTCTTTTTTTTCTAATGGGCTGCATATTGGTCCTAATTCTTCACAGACATGGCAAGTTCCAAATGTGAGAGCCATTTCATGGTGGCTCTTGCAACCAAATTTTGAAGCTTGAATTACTTTGAATTCAAACACTCGTCGGATGCTAAATATTGCAGTGCTTTAATTTTGTCCAGAGTACTAAAGCCAAGTTGGTACTGAGGGGATTTTTTATATTCCACATAATCATGACATGCGTGCTTATGATTTGCGCATCCAGAAAATCTATTGACTCAAGCTAGGATCAAATCTGCAACCTTGAGCTTAGGAAGCGGGCCAACAAGATTGAATTTTAAACAGTTGATCAAAGGAAGGAAAAACAAAAAGAAAAGCTCACATTACAGAACAATTATTACATTTATAATTACATGGATTCACACTTTTAAGAAAACTTTTTGTCTTAAATTCTAAATATTAAATGAGAAATTGTTTTCCTCTTTTTGAAACTTTGACAGTTTTAACTCTAACTCAAAATATGAAATTTCACATATCAGATCCTTCAAACCCTCAACTCCCAAGGAAAACTTGAGAAATTCACCTTCCAGTGTCATTGTTTTTTCCCACAAGTGCAGTTTTAAGCAGTTAATTATGCAAAAAAGAGGCCGTTTTTGCAACCTCAAAACTGTTTTTACTTTAAAAAAGAAAAACAACTTAAAATACAAAACTTAATGCATGGAGTTACAGTATCGTTTTAAAAAATGTTATAATTTAGCTGTTGTATCATGTATTTTGAAACATGGTTGAACACAAAAAAGCATCACATTCAGTACATTGACAGCGAGATTCATGGTAAATATTTTTTCCTTAGCAAACAACACATTTTCTTGATGCACTTCTTTGAAAATTAGAGCAAAGGGATAAAAAGACACAATCAACTCAAACGGAAAAACAAACAATACTGCTTTGCTATGAATTTCATCATTTATGAAATATACTCGTTCAAATTCACACTCCACCTCTTCTTTGAAACCAGAAAATTCTTTGCAAATATTGACAATGCCATTTTATTGCATTTCAAAGCTGAGGGACTACTTTTAAATGGGGCAGCACGATGCAAAGAATTATACTTTGGAAAGATGGATATATATGTCTGGAGTGCTTATGCCTCTGCTGTACAAGAATGATATATGTGATGGCTGAACTTAAGGGGGTTAATTATCATAAAAAGTTCATTTTTAATATAATACACTGAAATATTATTCTTATAAGGCAGCCTTCAGGTAATGTCAAAAGATAAGAACCAAAATCAAAACAATTTTCTTTGAAAAACAAAAAGATGCTTTCACTTTAATGTTGCATTAGATTGCTATTTTATAGAAAATAACATACTTTATTAGACAGCACATTTCCATTTGAACTGATTTTATTTTAGGTGCTAGTTTGATATCACAGGGCAGGCATTAAGTTGTTGTTTATGTTAGGCAAGATGGGCGATAACATTTCAATATGGTTACCTTGATATTTTTATCGTCTGGCATGTGGTTGCCATGGAGATAACGTATATTAAAAATAATTTTTATTGGTTTAGTTCCTGCGGTAATCCTAATAATTTCAGACGATTTTAGTTCGATTTCTTTAGCAATTTAAACATTTTAATTGCATTTGCTGTATTGTAAGGTATTATTTAAGTCTTTTGTTTTATTTTGTGCTATTTTTGAATGCGGATATTTCTAATATCATGGGTGAGTAGAACGATATTTTTTAAAAAAAGAACGAGTGTTGTACTTTTAATTATTATTTATATCGTCTATTTTCAGTTTTTTACTTACTACATGTGTTTAAAATTATTATCTTTTTACTAAGTATTATGTTATTTATTTATTATTATTATGTTATTTATTAATAATTATTATTTTGTTATTTATTTATAATGTGTTAAATGAGTATTCTTATATATGTGCGATTCTTATTATATTACAATACGATCATTATTCTTTTTTTATAAAAACTATTAAATTTTTTTATGATTATTTTTGAATAATTATTAAATAATTCTATATGAATAAAAAAATTATTACTATAAAATTGTATTATAAGATTATTGAATACTTCATAATATTACTATTAATAAATATGATTTTTAAAAAATATTGATATTCATTATTTATTGATCTTGGTAAGTTTCAATCTCTTCCTATATTCTTCATTCAAAATAGATTTTAATCTATTTCAAAACAGTTCTTTAAAATTATTTTCCTGACGAATCTTACCACTAGGCCGCTATCTTGGATTCATTCGAATGACATGCGCTGCTTGGCGTGATTCTTTATCGCGTCAAAAAGCGTTTGACGCCTTGCCCTGTGATATCAAACTAGTTCCTTATTTGAAAAAAAAAATTTGTTCCACATTTTGTACATTTTTGCATTAATGCTAAATAAGTTTTCTCTTTATAAATTGAAAGGGAAAATTCCATATTTATGAGGACATCAAATTTTTATGAAGTACAGCATAACAGAGACATTTTCCTGCCGAAAAATATGCTCGAACTTAGTTCAGGCATTTTTCCATTTCATAAAGACAACCTTAAGCAATTCTCATCTATTGCTACCCAAGACACTATTTAGTCTTTTTATTAATGTAAAAAACTAATTGATCTAGCTACTTTTGACTTGATTTAGATTTTGGATAAATAAATTCACTTAATTCTCCTTTTACAAAAGTTCTTATAAATTTTTATTTCAAAGGCTTAACTACATGCTATGATAAGATTACACATTACAATTTAATGCAATGAAAACATTTTACACATACTTTAAATCCTTAAAATTCTACTTTTAAGAAATAAAATAGTAAAAGTTTCAAAAATATGTTGTCAACTTTTAATTACGTATGTTCAAACTCACAGAAATATTAAATCAAATTAATTATTAAATAAAATATATTGTTATTAAAGCCAAAATTAAACTTTTTGATACCCTTAGATGCTAGAATAGTGAAACATTTTAAAAACTTAGCCCTCCCTCAATCTATTTATAACTTAGAACTGGTTAAAAAAATCATAAAAGGAGCAATATTATAATTTATTATTAGAACAGTATCCTATAGAGCTCTATCATTAATACAATATGGATCACTTAACACTGAGGGATATCTGTAATCACCTTGAAACTTACAATCACTATTGATTATACATAAAAAATATGATCAAATTAATCTCCCTTTTTAAACTAGTTATGCTACTTTAAAGAATGTGGAACACACAAGATTGAAGTATTACTTCATTATTTATTTCTACATACCATTAACTCTTCACACTATCTGAGTGAGTGAATATTAACGTCCCACTGTTCAGCTACACGAGGGCTTTTGTGGACGGTCCGCGTAATTTTGAACCACGGTCAAGTGACGCGGATCCCCTCTCCTAACTACCACACCACACCAACGGGAGGACGTTTGAGCTCTCAACAGATTTAATGAGCATCTCTCCCCTACACGGCGGGTCTTCAGTGGTACTGGGATTGAACTCATGACACGCTAACCACAATCCGATGCCTAGACCACTTGGCTATTCACACTATCTGAAGAGCAACATTTACATTATACACAGCATACACAGAATAAAATGTACGAAGCTTAACCATTTGAGGTTTAGCTAATGCATGATTTCAAATAAATCTAATAATTACCACTCATTTTAAAAATTTATACTAGCCATAAAAGTTGACTGGATCATATATAAACTGAATTACCTTAAATACCCTTCAACATTGAATATCTTTCACTTTATGTATTTTTTTATTGATTATTTATTGCAAAAAAAAATCTTAATTTAAACTAGTTGTGTTTTATTTTTACTTGCATATTAGCGTTACCGCAGCAAAATTTGCACCACACAAATTGCACCATGATATCAAAACAACAAAGATTCTTCATGTTTAAAACTAAACAGTGGTGTAACAGCACATTAGGGCCAAGGCCTATTGTGCCCATCTCAGTATACACGACCATAGGGTGCTGAGTAGATGTCCCAATCAGGTGGTCAGCCTGAAGCGAAACCCCCAGTGTTTAGTCCCTAAGCTTGGTACTCATTTATCGACCCACTGAAGGGATGAAAGGCTGAGTTGACCTTGCCCAGCCTGAGAATAGAACACCGGACCTTTGGTGTAGAAGCGATTTACTACTAATCGGTCACTAGGCTTCCAACATGTTTTATTTGAAGAAAAACAATTCTTGCGGCATAATTTTGGCTGTGGTGATACTAATACGCAAGTAACTAAAATACATTTCTTTCAAAATACTTTTAAGTAAATACATCTTTTTATATATGTGAGAGCTTTTTAACATTGCACTATAATGCAGCCTCGTCAAGCAACACATGAACTGGCACACCCTTTCCAAACTACCACACCAAATGGAGGCTATTGAGTCATGCGAGGTTCAACATGCATCAGCCCTTCAAAACAGTGGGTCTTCAGTGAAACTAGGACTCAAACTCATGAAATGCTGGTCAGGAGCTCAAGAACATGACCACTAAGTTAATGCAGTCACCTATTTTTATACTTATACAACCAATTTATTTATAAATTAAAATAGTTCAACTAACAATAACATCCAAGTTTACACAAATATAATGTACAAGAAACATTTTTAGATATATCACTAAAATTTTACTTCAAAGACATGAAATCTATCACATATCTGTTTAGTTTTTATTTCCTCCACATTTGAAAAATTTTTACATTAAGAACAGACTTTAAAATATTTACTTTGTTATTACTAATGTTACAATACATAAGTTTTGAAAGAAACAAATTTGAAAATTTCGCATTGAATATTCAAATTTCCCCCTTGTTTTATGTAAAATACAGAGTGAATGAAAATGTATACAAAATTCGTGAAATTTTAATCATTAAAAAAAAAAAAAGAAACACATGAAACAAATTCATTCCTCAAACTTTTAGAAAAATGCTCACCTTTTGGAACAATTTCCTAACATCGTTTGAAAATCGAAAATAAACTGATTACTTTTTAAAATTACACTTAAGAACAAGAATATACGATTTAAGCATTTTACCACAATTGAATTACAAATATCAATAAGATTAATTTTTAAAAACGTATTTAAAATTAAAATCATAAAATTTTTATACGAATTGCATCAAATATATCTGGATAAAGTCCGGAAATATTTTTTTCTGAGCATTTCAAAACCAAAAATAAAAATTAAAGTATTAATTTGACAGAGGATTACCACTTTTGTTTCTAAAATTTTCTGCAATTCAGCGGGATCATTTTGCCACACAAGCCAGTGTAAAAGATATTCAGCTTTAATACGAGTAGGATTCATTATTTTATTACTAAGAAAAGGAATTGGAAAAATTAATTTCATAAAATCATAACAGCTCACACTTCATTTTTGTCAGGTACTTCGATTGACACGTTGATGCCATACAAATTAAAAATATCACATCGGTTTTTCAGCTTAGTTTCTAATCGCAAAGAGAAAGCGAAACTATTTTTATAAATGTTTATGTATAAGAAAATAATAAAAAGGCTATCGATTAAATTTATTAATTAAAACGAACTTAATACAATTTTTTAAAAAACAATTTGGAATAAATTGAAATAATAACGTTAATATGTAAGTGGCTCCCCTTAAAATAAACAATAGTTGCATTTAAAAGTTTGAGACTTATTTATAAACTGTTATATTGAAGATTAGTAGCCTCTGCTTTACTATTTTATTTTAAGATTTCATTATTTCATAATCAAATGAAATTCAAGCACTTTAAACCATGACTTGCATATTTATGTGTAAGGGATTGAACTTGTTCGGTAATTAAAATATTAAAAAAAGAATTGGAAACAAAACTTATTGCTAAGAATGTTTCCTAAAATAAATTTTTCATGTCACTTATACGAAATGCGCATTAAAAATTCCAAGTATAATTGTTGCACATAAAGCATTTTAAAGGTTGAATAAGCATTGAAAATTGGGTCAACGTAACGAATTAAAGGGAAAAAAATGCGGATGTCTTTTTTTATTGAAAATTTAAAATCTAGATTCCTCTGAATCACATCATGGATGAATATGTTATGACGTTAGCATGACTTTTTATCAAAGATTTCCCTCTTTCATTTTTGAGACACTGTTGGAGTTTTCGATTCAACCAATCAATGTTTCTTCCTACACGTGACTAATTCTAACAGGTTAAAGAGTGAGTGATACTACAACGTGGATTTGTTTTCATTAAATTTCAAATTAATGCGATCTAAGTTATGCGAATCGAATTTTCGAATGAAGTTTTTATGATATCAATTTTACAATATCTATGATTTGAAGTCATGACTAATGTAACTGCAGAAGACATCGAAGAGTTGTTAGTGCTGTTTTCCAGGAAGGGACAATATGACGCCAGGGCCGGTGAACAAGTGAGAAAAACTTGCAATATTTTTATTTTGAGTAATAAATAAATGATACTTTTCAAGAATTTTTCTATTTTGTACATATTGACTCTGCTTTTAATTATCTATTATGTGTTACCTGATTTTGCTCACATATGTAACATAGTGTTAGTTGATAAGTTACATTTAAATTATGCAAATAAATTCGGATAAAATATTTCAAAAATTTTGAATAATTTTCTTTATTTTTTTGTCTGAAAAAACAAACAAACAAAATTTAAATTTTTTGAGATTAATATGTCAACAACAGGCGTTTCTTGTTGACATGACAGATATAGCACTTCTAAGTGAATTATAATATTTCTCATTTTAAGTATATAATTTTTTATATAATGAGTAAAATTATGAATGGGTGTCTGTGGGATGAGTAAATTTTAGTACATGTTTTCAATTCATATGTATGTCATTAATATTTTCTTTACAAAATGCTTTCGAGAACGTTTCAATCGTTAATTCTACATTTAAACATTTCTTCAAAATGATCATAATAAAGTTTCATTTTATGACCTTAAGTTTCATCACTATTAGTGGGAATGTAGAAAAAAGTAATGAAATTTGTTGAACTGCAAATATAATGAATCCAGTTTGGATTTGATCTTAATCAATGATAATTATCTGATTGTATTCTTATATAGACTCGCAAGAAAAAATACTAATTGTGAAGTTTTGATAAAAACAGTAAGCTTGTCTATAATATAAGTAAAATAATTTAAAATTATTTGACACTTCATTCTATTTGGTTTCACCAATATTTTTAATGCTTTGAACTTAAGTATTGATTAATACTTGTGAGTAATCATCTGTCCTGTTGACATTTTTACACCACTATACGTTTTGACCTAATTAGTTTGTTTTTTCTTTCCCAACTTTTTTTTTTTTATTACAAAATGGAAATTATTTGTTTAAGTTTTTGTAAGAAATATTAACTATTTTATTTGGGGAAGCTACTATGAAGAAAATACATTTTAAATTGTATTTTTGGTACTTGTGTATTATTGCAACTTATTGGCAACATTATATAAAATGAAGAACCTGGGGTTGCCAATTCCAGCGTGTATTACACACAGGAATTCGGAGTTGCCAACTTGACAAGTTATTAATAGAGTTGGCGATAGTTGTCATAATAGGCAAGCACCAGATTTTTCAATAAATTTCAAACAAATTTATCTTTTATTTGAACTACCTAGGTTGTGGGTTTCTTTTCTCCAAAAATAAATACACTACTGCATTTATTTTACTTGTTGCTAAAGTTTACTGATTTTAAACCAGATTTGTGTATTGAAGATGGGTTTGTACTTCAATTAATCAAACAGGGAAAATTTATTTTTCGTATCCATATTATTTTAATGATGCCTATATCCATTAGGTTATGAATAATTGTCATATTTTATCTTTCTTGCTGTAATGAAAGTCAAGTATATTTAGATATACTTTTAATTGTATGCATGTATTGTTACCTCTGTCTCTTTAACTGTTAGGCTTATTTTTTTTTAATTGTATAACTTAAAATTCTCAAACACTGATCTTTAATAGTTTTGTTATTCTGAAATTAATAAAAAGTTTTTATAAATACATAAAATATTTTTGTGAACTAAGTATTATTTAAATGAATTAATGAATCAATCATTTTTAAAAATGAAAAATTAGTACCACATTTATTTTAACATTACTTAAATATTATACTGTCGACTATTTTCTTTAAATCAAGAGATGTCACCAAATGCAGTGATATGCATCCAATAGTAGGAAACCTTTCTCGTACATGTTCAAAAACCCTTGTAATAATGACACCATTTAATGACATCTTTTAAACCAGTAACATTACTTTATTCGGCAAAATTGGTCTGTGGTTTAAGTACCATTTAAATGTATTTGCTGTATTTCAAAAATAGAAGGATACTGAGCGTTTAATGTTTAAATGCTTCACCGTTTCTTGTTATCTGCTCTCTTAAATGTAAAGTTTTGTAAAAATTTATAATCAGTGTTAAAATTGCAAGATAACTTCCAATATTGGCTGGTGTGTAGACCATATTGTCCTTCAGATTTAGAGATTTCTATTGATACAAACTGTTTTGATTACCCTTGATCAATTGAAATCATAATACTTGTGTTAAAGAACAAAGTTCAAATTCCTGCTTTTTAAATACAACTGAATTGTTTCTTCTGTTAATTGCTCTGAAAAGTGTAGCTGAGAAAAATAATTTCTTTTATAGATTTGAAGTGAAAATAAAAATATAGACGTGAATCAGAGTGGGTTCTGATGGTACATAATTGTTATAAAATTATATATTTTTAATGTATGTAGTGATATAATATTTTGATTTATATTTTAATAATTATATTTAGAAGTTAAATAATAAATAAGTGGTGAAATAAAATATATTATGAAGGGGGAAGTATTGTAAATAAACATTTTTGGCTATGAATTATTTTACGTGGAATAAAAAAGTAGGATTTGCTTGTAATCAAGCCATTGGTATTGGAATTGTCTTCCAGAAAAGTGCACCCTCTCCCTCAAAATTGTAATTAAACTAAATGGTGTATAAAATTTGAAAAATTTAAAGAATTGATTATTTTTAGAATTAAATAAAATTTGTTTCATTTATATATACCTTTTTATAGAACTATGACATACAGATGAAGTGTGAAGAGCTTTTTGAGAAAGATTATGTATGCTGCGTGAGTATATTTTAAAATGTTTTTTGTCTTTTTGTAATGTATTTTAGTAGTATTAAAATAAAATTTTGTTTGAGAAGCATCAGGTATATATTTGACACATTGTAATATCAGTTCTGTAATATTCAACCACATAAAATTTCCTGTAATAGTTTAATAAGGTAAAATCCTAGCTCAGCACACTGCTGTATTTGGGAAAATTTTTTTTTTGCCAAATGGGGTGTCAAGGAAAAAACTGCATTTTTCAAAATGGCATCAGGCAAAAAAAGAGGGAAAAATGTAGTTTTCAAAGTGGCACCAAGAGATGAAAAACGTTGTTTCTAAAACGAACAACATAGGAAACGTCAAATCAAAAATAAGAAATTAAATGCAAATTCTTTCCAAATTTTAGACATCTATACCAAGATTCTATCAATCCTTCATTCATACAAAAAACAATTTCTTTCTTGCCTTTTATTCAGAAGAAAAGCCATGCATCATGTTTTTATGAAGAAAATGTGGTTTCTAAAACAGCTTCTACAAGAAAAACTGAAAAAGCATCTCTTCTAAAACCCTACAGCGAGGAAAAAAAATCCAATATGAATGCTTTAGGCTGATGAACTAATGATTTCCATTTCTCTCAAACACATTATTTTCATATTTCAGACATTCATACCGAAATATTTTCAATCGTTCACTCATTCCCAAGGCAATAATTTCTTTCTTACCTCTTTCATTCAAAAGAAAAATTATCCACTCATCGAGCTTCAAAAAAGAAAACGTGGTTTCCAAAATGGCTTCAAAAAGAAAACAGAAAAACTGTTTTTTCTAAAATGCAATACTGAGAAAAAACATCGTCCAAATTAAATTTATCAACCCTTTCTCTCTAACATTCTTTCAGCAGTTGTTTCATTAAAAAGAAAAAATCCACTCATTTCTTCAATTTCAGCTTTTTAGGAAAATCTCTTGCACATCTTCAAGTTAACCATCAGAAAAAAATGACCACTGTCCACATCAGGAAAAACAAAAATATCTGGTCCGAATAGGGTTACTATTCCCTTAACTTCATCGCCAAAATTTTAGCACCAAAAATTTTGTCGCCAAAATGTGTGCCCTGCTAGGATCCACCCGTTTAAGGTATAATAAATATAATGAAAATAACATATAATAGCAGACATTGTGTGGGTTTATTTATAGGATATTTTAATGTTTTAAAAATATAAATTTATATTAGTTTCTGTTCTACTTGTAAGAATATATTGATAGTATTAATCAACATCCCTTTTGTTCGTTTCTTTTGTATTTGTTAATTATCAATTACAAAATGATTTAAACTTTTTTTAAAGTTTGTAATAAGAAACATACTTCTTGAATGAAAAATTACTGTTGCACTGCCTTAGTTACAATTGTATAAAATTGTACTTTTTTTTAACAAAGGTGCTCTCTCTCTTTCTTCAACTTTTACATCCTCTTTCCAAACCTAGAATGAATCCAATATTAAAGAAATATTGATCTGGCACTGTCATTCCATTTTCAAATGAACAATAAAGTTAAACAGTTTTTTAATAGCTCACACATATATTTGTATTGTTCATAACATATTCTTTTGGGTATAGATTCTTGTAGTGACAAATGTATTTTACTTACAAGGGGTGATCAAATGAAAAGGTACGAAATGATATAAAAATGAAACAGTTAAATATTTGCATATTCCGCCAAGGGAGAATGTAGCGAGACATCTCGGGATGCCATTGGAGACTGACTGGGATCGGATCATGCGCAGGAGAGTGCAAAGGCTCTTATAAAAAGCGGCGTCCAAATGATGCGAGCACAGAATTACTCGAGCACAGAAAAAGCATTAACTCCGATGTGTACTGTGAGACACTCCGACGCCTACGCAGGTCCATCAAGAACAAAAGACCGGGGCTGCTCACGGAGGGTGTGGTTCTGCTCCATGATAACACGCATCCACACGTCTCCAGAGTCACACAAATGGAACTGGACAAGTTCCAATGGGAGACGTTGGACCATCCGTCCTACAGTCCGGACATGTCACCCTGCGATTTCCATGTGTTTGGTCCACTGAAGAAACACCTGAAAAGAAAGCGCTTCAACTCGGACGGCGTACTCAAGGACACTGTGAAGGACTGGGTCTCGTCACAGCCACAGGAATTCTGGGAACAAGGAATCCTGTGGCTTGTTCATCAGTGGGATCGTTGTGCTCAGGCCTATGGTGTATATTTTGAATAAAGTCTATATCTGTACCCACCGTGTAGTTTCGTACCTTTTCATTTGATTACCCCTTGTATTTTTCCTGCATGTAATTCTGTACAAAAATTTTTTACCTTAATGTCATTGAATGACTATTGTTCTATTCAAATTGTTTGCATTTTACTATGCATATACTAAATTTTTCTTCTCAAAAGGTATTTTTTAAATATTTTATGTATAATGAATTATTATTTAATGAATGATTTTAATTCCTGTAAAAATATCTGTTGTTGCTTATGCCACCTGATTGACAGTAACATCAGATCAAGGTCCACGAAATTCATCACGGCTAAGGGCTAGAATTTTACACCTGTCGTTAGCCTAAGTTTTTGGGCCCCCATGAAGGTGACAGTGCAATTTTGCTTGGTACGACACGATAGATGGTGACACCATTCAGACCTACTGATTTAATGAGCGCATTCTCCGTATGTACTCGGCGGGCATTTGGTGACATCGGGCATCAAACCTAGACCTTCCGGTCTGGAGTCCAATGCTTTAACCACTAGGCTACCCACAGCCCTTAAAAATATCTAATGAAGTGTGTTTATATACACTGAGTTAGACCAAATTGCGACTACTTGACACTTATATAGAGATTGGCTTTTTTCTTCATGTTCTTGCTACTAGAGGGTGAGATAGCTATTAAAAACAAAATGCAGGAATAGTGATGCATCCATTATACTGTGTTGCTTGCAAAGAAATGGAGAAAAATGTGATTTAACGGAGTTGGAACACTTGATGATTGTAAGCGCGCAAAGTGTTGGAACCAGTATCAGCAAAATAGCTGCACCTGTGATGGGTTAGAAAGCAGCAGTTTTTAATGTTTACAGAGAGGAAATTACCTTGCCGAAATCTAGGTCTCAAAGGCTTGTTGTTATCACAGGCTACTGAATACTCTCTCGGAAAGAATTGCGAAGGCTGTCCAGTGCAACAGAAGAGCAGCTGTATGTCAAATTGCATGAAAATCCTAATAAAGGAGAAACTGGATGTTTTTGAATGAACTGTTAGCAATACGTTACACCGTTAAGCTATGGTAGCCGATGACCTGTTTGAGATAGCCTCTGTCAGCCTTGAACAAGAGCAGATGTCCCCAGTTTGTAAAGGAGCATAAGGATTGGACCATAAATGACTGGAAAAGAATCATGTGGTCCAACAAATCATATTTTCAATTACACCATGCAGATGGCAGGATGCAAATATGGAGAAAACAGAGCAAAAATATGGATTCCACCTGCATTGCCACAACTTTTCAAGCGTGGAAGCAATATTATGGTCTGGGGGATGTTTTCTTTGCATTACATGGACTCTTTGATTTGTGAATGTCTGAATGCCCAAGGGTATTTAGTTATTTCAGCTCAAGTGCATCCAATTATGTTAGTTGTTTGCTTCTGAATGGATTCTTTTAGCAGGACAATGCTTGTCAAACAGCTGGCATTGTCTGCTGATAGTTTAAAGACATGACAGACACATTACCTTGCCTAGTTGGTCTGCTCAATAACCAGATCCAATTGAGAATGTTTGATGAGATTGAATGCGGCATAAGATACCTGGACCCAGTACCATTTAATCTGAAGGCATTGGAAAGTGCAATCACTAAATATGGTCTCGGATTCCTCATGCAACATACCAACATCTTGGAGCCCATGCCTAGAAGAATTTATGCAGTATTAAGGGCAAAAGGTAGTTCAATATTGTATTGAAGGGCTGGTCCTAATAATTTGGCCACTCAGTGTTTTTGTGTGTGTGTATATGTATGTATAATTTCTTCATGATTGAATCATAACAATGTTGAACACATTGTTTTTAGAACATTGAAAATGAGAAAGGTTCTCTCTCAGCAAATTACCCATCTCGAATCATAGTTCCTGCTGAAGAGAAGTCCCTTTTATTGAAAGATTCAGATTTAAAAGGGTATGTTTTAAAAACCTTTTGATTTTTGTTTTAAATTGAATTTTGTGATAATTAAGATGAATAATAATAATTATGGCAATAATTGTCTTTTTAGATCCTCTTGTTCTACGAACAACTTTGATGGATCAAAATTTAAAGAAATAGCTAATAAATCTAATTTAGCCCGGTGCAGAACAAGATTTCCAGTTCCTGTGATATTATGTAAAGGAAAGGTAAAAATAGTTTGTGAAATTATTGTATTAGTATTTATAATTTTAGTATGTATTAGTATAATATGTATTTTGTATGTGTAAAATTAGATATGATTATATTAAAAATATTGAATTTGCTTCAGATTTATTTTTTGTATGAATTTTATGTTAAAATTTTCAGTTTGTTTGTCGATCAGCAACTTTAGCCTGTGGTGGTGAAATGCTATGGAGAGATATGTCAGTTAATATCTTTAATTGTGAGTTTTTGTAATGTTTTATCTTACATATAAATTTTTATAATTTATTTTACTTTAAACTTTTGTTGACTAGACATCTTTTTATCATTTAAGCTACATCAAGCTCAGAATCTGAAGAAAGAACTCCTTCGACTGCTTCTATAAGTAGGTGAGTGAATCATCTAAACTTTTTGTTTTGGTAATACAAGTTGTGTGTGTCAAGAAATTTTATGCGATTAAATTAATTTATTTCAAGATTATTACCAAACCTGATGTATATGTTAGAGATTTGCATAGTTTTTAAGTTGAGGTTTACAGAGTTATAATAAATATGTAAATATCTCTTACGTGTAACTGTTTGTAATCAGTAGTTAAAGAAGGAATCTGATGCTCTAAAAGTGATAAGATTTTGTATAAATTGTTCTTTAAAAATCTAAAGTTAGTAAGAACCTTTACTTAATGTGTGTTAACAATGTAAAAGGGCAGTTGTATTTTCTTATAGTTGAACTTTTTGTAATCAATCATTCCCCATTACCCATTTAGGACTATGATCATATATATATGGGATCAATTTAGGGAACACGGTATCCTATGTGAGATTGCATTTTCTCCACATCCTGAGGTCTGTGATCATATTAACCCTTTAACGCGCGGTGGTATCTCTCTGAAACCACCATTTTCTAAAAAATATCTCTAAACGCGCAATGGTATTTCAATGAAACCATTAATCTTAAACATATCTTTTAACTCTTTTAAAAGACACTAGATTTCAGCACGAGACAGAAAACTCTTATTTCTGTGAGAAAAATGCATCATTTTAAAAGCCTTTTTTAACCACTTTCAAAAAGATTTTTTTTAGCAAATAAAAATAGACAAAAATTAAAAGTAAGGTATGTACATTTTTGCTGCATATGCTGTTCATAGCATAACTAATTTTTAGTATGATAAATAATGAAAAGAAGTGCCTTATATAAAGATATTTTCGTGTGGTTTCAGACTGATACCACCGCGCACCTAGAACATGAAAATTGTCCGTTTCTTCTCCGGCTTATAGCACGCACACGTGAGAGATTTAGCCCTTTTTTTCTTTTCTTTGACTCAGGCAGTGAAATAACTAATAAATTATGGGGGTTTTGCCATTGATTTGGGGGAGGGGTTTATTATTTCAGTATTACTGCATGGTTTTAATAATTTAATAAAGAAACAGTGAAAAAAAACTTTACTTGCTATTGCAGTTGATTTTAATCGCTTATAGTTATATTTTGTATTATTTAATATTTAAAAAGTAATTCTAATATTTAATATCGCATATTTTAGTAAATTTATTACAAAATATATAAAGAATATACTTACAAATCTGACGCAAATAATTTTTTTTGTTCATCCGAGAATTATGTCGTAAGTGCGCGGTGGTACTTCTATGAAACCACCTCCCCCCTCGGGGGGGGGGGGAATGTACTCTAATTTTTTTTAAAGGTATTTTCTCTGTTCTTAGGTTCCATACATTGCATTTATAATTTTATTTTGAAAAATTCAGCGAATTTATTTTTCCGCGCTTCAAAGGGTTAATGTGATCTTAATTTGGAACTCATGGAATTTGGAATGATTATGAACTAAAAATTTTGGCATATTTTATTACTGTAATGATTTTATATGAATTTTTAAATAAAGTTAGGCTTTACAGAAAAAAATTATCTGGTCCTGAATGGGTTAAAGAAAAGCTAAAGCTTGCATTACTTTCAAAGTACTTGAAATTTTTTTTTAAAGAATGTCATAATGGACAAAATTGATGAATTTAAGGGATATTTTTATTGTTAGAGGGGAAGGGAGTTTATATAAATTCCATGTAAATACTGATTAAACTATCTGTATAGAGGTATCTGAATAGAGAAAAAATTAAAAAGTTTGCTTAAACGATAATTGTGTAATACATATAGAATGTTATGACCTGTTTTACCTTAATGTTTGACTCTGCTGCGTATTATATCTTTAAAAAAATTATTTTTAGAAATCTACCTTTATTCAATGAATTACGAAGTCAAGATATCAAATTGCTTAAAGAATTATCTGTGAGTTATATCTGTGATCTTATGGTTGAAAACAAAAAAGTCAAATATGGATTGAAGTAAGTCCAAATTTAAGTTTATTTTTAATCTTAATCTAGCAAGGAATAAATTATGAAAATTGATTTTACTAATTTGGATCATTGTACTTAAAAAGTTTATTAGTTTAAATAGTTATATTAATTTTTAATTTATATATTTTTATCCAAGCAAAACCTTCTTTCAGAGTCAGTTCTTCGGAAAAGATAGATAAAGAAAACAGATATTGTGATTTCAAAATAGTTCAACTTCCATATCCAGGTAAATGTGATATCTTGCCATATTTCCTTATTTTTATTTATAATCAATATCATTATTGTGAAATATTGATTATGTTATAGATGTGGCCTTTTCTTTTTAAGGATTACCTAAATATTTATTATTTAGTTATGTAGATAATTATCTTTTTATTTAAAATTAAGGATTAAAATTTAAATATGGATTTTTATTCATACAACTCACATATATTCACTTTTTAAAATGATTACTTTCAACTTCAGTATTTAAATTAATGGTTTGATATTTTAGTTGTTTTTTTAATTTTTAGATTCAATTTAACATTAATCTTATTAGGTTTTTCAACATTTTACATCTAAACGTTTCAAGTGCTACTCACAAACCATTTGTTTAAATTATTTTTGCAACAAATTTCCAGCTATCTATGTGAAATGTTTACACTAACAATCAGCAATCATTTGCCACAAGTGCATAATAGAGCTTTGTGAGTAGTAAGAAATATATTAAATTACTTGTTATGGTGTCGCAATCTAAACGATGAACTCCCTCATTCATCAAAAATTACTGGGTGATTTGCCACAAGCAGTTCATTTGTTGCTTTAAAGTTCTTATGGATTTTCCATTCAAGTGGTTTGATGAACATGCATATGAATTTAGAAATATTTCAAGATATTGATGAAATGTATTATACATACATTAAGACATTAGTATATTTGGAAGGTTTAAAAAAATAGTGTTCTCCTTATTAACTCTTATGATTTGAATATTTTTTTTATGACAATTATTTTTCATAAAAATTCATGAGACTTGGATGCAGGAGACAAATTATCAAAAGGAAATTTTTTTTAAATGCTTGTGTGGCTAGAAAAAATTTATTTCTTGAGATAGTTAATGTACAACAAAATGTCTTAAAATCTGTTTTTCTGGAAGCATGCATAATTTGGAAATTTATTTCCTAATTTTATAAAATTCTATACTTATTTTGCATGGAATTTCCAAATTGGACAGTGATTTCAATTGTTGAACATAAAAATACAAAATAAAATATTTGTTTTTAAGTTCAACTGAATTTGCTTCAAGGAGATCAGTCAAGAAGCATGTTAGCAAAATTAAGTTTTTATTTGTGTTCTTTTACTGATAGCTGTACATTTTTTTAAAATTTCTCTTTCAGGCTGTGAATTTTTTAGAAAATTCAAAGATAGTAATTATGTTGCTGAAGGTTTAATGTTTGATTGGGAACAGGTGAGTTTTATGAATTTTTTTGGAATATATTTGCAATTTTGATCATTACATACATTTCTGTAAATGGTTTATAGTTGATTGATCAATAAAGTTTTTCAATTAATGAACAATTTCTCAATACCTAAATATGTTAACACTTTTTTAACAAAATGACTTATGTTGCTCTACTTGCCATCCTATGGTAAGCAAGGGTAGCAATGTCTGCAAACGTGTGAAGAGATGCCTTAAATACTTATCAAACAGTATACTTTGTTTATATTCAAAATTCCATTTTATAACACATATGGGGAAACTTTTACTTAGTATTTTTCTGAAGTTAATTTTTAAGAATCTGTTATTTTCTTTTAAATTGCAAATGATATTACTCTGGGCTTGGGTAGTATATTACAATAAAGGAATGTGTATTTTTAAGACTGTATTTTGCCCAGTGTTATGTAATAGAAGCTAAAAACACTTTTTAAAATTAAAAGAAAAAGATTTAATACAAATGTTTATATGGTTAAAACCCATCTGTTCATTTATAAACAATGTTTTTGAAATTTAAAAGCATTAATTTGTTTTGTGTTAAATTATTTCATCATAAATTAATTATTATTTGGCAGCAAAACAATAAAGTTTTTTATTATTAAAATACAGAAATATAGAACATTTTATGCTGGAAAAAGTGAATTGACTTAAAATAATTATTAAATGTATTTTATGGTAGTATCGGAATTCTATTGGATACTTTTGCACTTTTGAAAAAAGTATTCTTAATTTTAGTATTAAATGACAGCTTTAAAAGAATATATGTAATAAAACATCTCTTAAATTAACTATCTAAAGTTTTTGTTTTTTGTTGCAATTTATAGCATACAATTTTTTTTATGTGAACTTTTACTGATTTATAAAATGTACTTGTACCGATTAGTACCCAATCAAACTAAATAGTAGAGCAAACATTAGTCTAGTTTTTAAAACATGAGTTAGCCAAAAATAAATCATTAAATTAAAGTCATACACATTAAATAAAATTTTTTTAAAATGGTGCATAAATAGTGACTGTATACAAATGTTTTGAAGCTTAATGGCTGAGTGGTTAGTGCATCACTCTTCCAACAGCACAGGTCCAAAGTACAAATCCCTGGCTGGGCAAGGTTGTCTCAACCTTTCATCCCTTCAGTGGGTCAATAAAATGAGTACCAAGCTTGCTTGGGAACTTAACACTGGGGGTTTTGCATCAGGTTGACCACCTGACCGGAACATGTGCTCATGCACCTCAGGGCCTAAGGTCTCATATACTGAGTTGGGCACAGTAGACCTTGGCCCTCATGGGCTGTTGGACCATTGAGTTAAGTATACAAATATTTTAGAAAATACAGAGCACATGCTTGTATCTCATCGCTGATCTAGGCAGAAAAATAATTATAAACTTAATAAATTTTTTTAACATCTTTCATTTTATAATTGGAAGCACACCAAGTAAGACTTAAAACTATGTCTATTACAAAAAGGTAAAATTAACCTATTTTCAATTGATAACTAAAACTTTATATTGCTATTTAATGTACAAAAAAAAAATCTAGTAATTTAGAAGTTGCTCATGGAATACCACATAAATTGCTGAGAAACTTCAATAAAGCCTTAGCTTAAGTAGTGCCAACAAAATGTTTATTACATATGTAGCAGCTGTTTTTTCTGAAAATTCCAGAAAAAGGTTTTGATAAAAGGAAATGTAAATTAAGTATTAAGAAAATGATTCTTACTGAATCTTATATTAAATTTTAATCCTCATGTATACACTTTGAATTTTGTAGAAAAATTAAAATTATATGAAATATGTTTTAGGAAATTTAAAGAGATAATGAAAAAACTATTACTATTTTAGCAAGTTTTTTTGGTATTTCAATATATATATCTCCATATATAAGCAGAGAAGGTGGCCAATTTATATATACAGATCTGCTTGTCAAAAAAAAAAAAAAAAAAGCAGTTTTGGAAGTGTTCTTTTTAAACATTTTTTTATTAACCATGTGCTAGCAATATTAATCTTTAACTTCATATTTGAGCATTTGAAATGTAACCTGTATTCAAATAGAAAAAAAGTCATCCTTCAAAATTGGTGTTAGAATCTGTGTTTTCAAACAGTTTGTAAGTTTTTGTTTTAGAATCTACATTCTCTTTATATACAAAATAATCATTGCAGTTACAGATGCTGTTTTTTTTTAAAACTTGGTCTATCAATTCAGATATTTCTGTCTATGTATTTTCCATTGTGTAACCATTACTGTATCAACTTTATAGAATTCTGTCTTTTTGATATTGCTTTATCTTTTGCAAACCATTGCATCCATTAAGATCTGAGCCTATTCTTGAATAACCTGTTTAAGCAAACATCTAGTAGCTGAAACATTGATGTCAGATCTCCTGGAATCACAATAATTTTTGTTTTTATATCTTGATATTCATCTTTCTCTTTACTTGTCAGATGATTCTTGAGTTAATCCTATACCAGTGTGAATGGGTTTATTATGTGCTGTGCCTTTTCTTAGGCTCCTTGTATTAGAACCCCTCTTAGGAATTTTACATCTTTTTAGCTAAGTTTTTTTTCTTAAAAATAATTGTAGAAAATAAATATGTCCAATTATCCATAAAACACAAAAACTCCATAAAACAGCATTTTTTTTTGCAGACAACATGCTGCAAGGCTTTAATTTTTGCTTTTAAGGAGAGTTTTTGTGCAAGTTAAGTGATAACTCTTATGCACAAATTGTGCCTATTTGTAAAGCAATTGTTTCATCTTATGGAGGCATTGAAATCCACTAGCTTGATTCGAACCAATTCAGTGACTTCATCATGTTCTACACCTTAATTCTGATTGCTGCGCAGATTATAATAGAGCCATTTAGTCTTAATT
The DNA here is from genome assembly GCA_019973975.1 of Trichonephila clavata. Lineage (NCBI taxonomy): Eukaryota > Metazoa > Arthropoda > Arachnida > Araneae > Nephilidae > Trichonephila > Trichonephila clavata. The sequence continues at coordinate 39,094 of BMAO01014621.1, read as the reverse complement.
CTTCAGTTCATGCTGAGAATTTCTTCCTGAGGTTAAACATTCTGCCCTTTTTATTTTTTAGGCTTTCTTTTCTAATTCAAGTTAATTTTTTCTATCTTTAACTTGTTTCTTGTTTACTGAGAAATGCCAAGTAGCCAAACTGTCACTAGAATTCTCAGCTCATGGGATCATCTGTTATTTGAAATTTGCCATGGGAATTTTTCTTTCTACTTTTTTTTAAATAAACAACTTGATGCAAAAAATAAGATTAGCACAGATTTTGTACTAGATAACAAATGAATAGAAAATATCTGTTGGCTTCAGAAATGAAACCATTGCTATTGGTATCTTACATTTTACTTTTAGCAATTTCATTGGAAAATATTTCTCCTGTTGTTGTATTCACTTGACAACATTTTTTACCAGAATAACATGTGTAAAAGTTACAGGAGTCCCCAACTCGTCTTATATATGGATTTTGAAGTTTGGATAAGTTTTAAAAAGAAGGCATTTTGGTTTACACACAGATCAGCTTATATTCTGAATAATACAGTACCTATTTGCGTTATAGTATTTTTCAAAGTATTTATATCTAAACTGATTTAATTTAAAATGTTTCTTACTTTTTGGCAAATTTTTATTCAGTTTATGAAAGAAATTAATGTATTTTAGTGGAGAGGGTAAATAGTTCATAAAATTTGTTTGAAATATATGTTGCAGTTAAACAGTGGAAAGATTTTTAAAAAAAAATATTATCGGATGTGGTTCAGTTAACGGAAAAGCAAGGGAAAACACTGTAAATGATCTAAATTCAAAAATTGAATGAAACTGTCAGTATTTAAAAAAAATTATCCCATTATAAGCATAAAAACATCAATATGCACTCATTATGATTGAAGCTTGAAATTAAATTGGTATGTGTTGATGCATTCAGCTCTTGTTGATATGTGCAGACATTTTAAAGAATTTGCAGATGTGTTTGAAAAGGAATCACAAATTTATAGAAATTTACAGTTTTCTAATATCATTAAAATCTCATTTTACTACAATAGTTTGATGCGTTTTAAACGAATTTGTCAATTACTTTAAAATAATCAATATTATGTAGCTCTAACTATATATTTTTACTCTAGTTTTCTCAATCCCTGCCTTTTTTGTATTCAGTTGCCATTCAAACTAAATAGGACTACTTATTTGTATGTACTTTTCCTTGTAATTTATTTAAAAGTTATATTCAATAAGTAGTAAGAGTGTTTTCGGTTATGGCTTCAAGTATTATTTCCAAGTTACTTAAACTATTCAAATCTGAAAAAGAATTATTCTTAATCTGGTTTTGTATCCCTTCCCTCCCTCTCTGAATAACTCAAGGAATTTGATGCTTGTTTTCATTTAATTTTTTTGTGACTTATTTTTGACACTATTAAATTTTATGATTTCCATTAATGTTATAATTAGTTAGTTTTAAATATCTATGATTTCTAACAGGTATAGGAAATTATAAAGTTTTCAATATTCAGATGGGAATATGAGCTTTTAAAAAAAATTATTTTAAGGTAATTTAATTTCGTACATTACATATAGAATACAGATATATAAGTAGTTCTTTTTGAACATATTGATTTAAAGTGCTGATAATGTTGTAATTTCATTTTGATGTAAGTTGTTTATTAAAATCTAATTTTTTCTCTATTCTAGAATTATGTTGATTCCTCTCTAACATTACCATCCGATTCAATAGCATCTACTCTTGGAATCCATTGGTCAAACTATAAAGTAAGCTTGCATTCTGATTTTGAATTATTAATAATTATATCTTAGTTTGTTAAACTATTGAATAGCATTTAAATGCTGTTTTGTTATTGGATAGCATTCGAATCAAACCTTTTTGTGCCACTGCTATTTTAAAAATATATTTTGTTGCCATTACAAAGTAAAGGTAGTTTTTTTTTTAAATGATTGTTTTTCTCTTTAAGGAAAATCTTATGTAAGTATAAAAAAAAGCAGGTAATAAATCTCGCATAATACTGTTGCTTTTACCTTTAGGCTTAAAAATATCACTACAATATTTGAGGTATGCATAATTGTTAAAAGTTGAACAATCTTAAAATTTGACAAGTTTAAAGTAGCTCCTTCCAATATTAATGCACAACTGTATTTGTAATATCAAAAGTTAAATGCATTAAGCCATTTATTTCTTGTGATCAATGAAAAAAGCTTTGGTAGCTTCATCAATCTTGTATTCAGAAAGAAGGTAACATTTACATAAATTTTTTTAGGTTGAAAAATAGCAAAGTCTTGCATAGTAAGATCAAGAGAACACTTTAGATGTTCTAACACTTGGATATATTAATCATATTTAATTTAAGATGAATTATATTGAATAGAGGCACAAATAATCTGTCCATCGTTTATTAAAGAATTTATGAAAACATTGGGTGTTGTTCTACTTAGCCGTAATTGTTTTCTGTCCTTCAAGCTTAATGGCTTTAACTAATCCTGTACATCTAAAAAAATTGGCATGCTTTTGCTGTTTGTCTTTTCTCCATCTTTAATTTGGAGAATAAATTCTTGATTTAGTCCCCTACTTAAAAATCACAATTAACCATGAGTCAATTCTTATATCAATTAAAATGTTCTTCTCCTTTCAAATATTTTCTTTAACTATAAATTGCAATTTGTTCATAAATTATCTACTGGAATAAGATTCTTTGAATATTGGGTGAGTGGGAAAGCTCTACTCATTTTTATTACCCTCTAGGAAGAGCAAAAAAAAAATTGCAAAATGAACATTACCCATGATTTTGCATAATCCCCATTGCTATTTGACATCTTGCCGGTTGGTGATGGATCCCACAGTGGTAAAATTCCGGTTGTTTCAAGTAAAAAAGTTCTGGATGGCATTTTTTCTCGGCATCAAGGTATCAGAGATTTATTGGCTGAAGGAATTGTTCAATGTACAAAATAAGTGATAGTCAGTTGGTGTCAAGTCGGGAGGATAGGGCAAAACTTCCCGACCAAAGCCCATTAACTTCTGGCTAGTGATAACAGCAGCATGTAGCTTGGCGTTATCGTGATGATGGATTACGCCATGACGATTGATGAGACCTAGCGGCTTTACTACCAAATTTGAATGCAGCCTGTCTAATTGTAGAAAGTAGAAGGCAGCATTGATGGTTTGATTGAGTGGCAGGACCTCCCCAGGGAATTTCCCTGCACTTCCCATCACACACTCAATAACATCTTGGGGTAAAGTTCAGCTTTTGAAGTCAATGCAGGTGGATCAGAAGGTTTACACACAGTCTTTTGATGCTTTACATTATGGTACATAACCCACCTCATCTCCTGTCAGAATTAGAGTCAAGAATGGGTCATTTTTGTACCAGGAAAGCAAGGAAACACAAATTGCAATTCTGTCATCCCTTCGCTTAGCTGTCAGGTTATGTGGAACACAACAATCCAATTCTCTCTTAAAACCCAAGTTAAACAGCTGTATTTTGAGAGTTGTATGTTGAAGGTCTCTGCTAATTCTTGCATGGCTGAGTTTGGGTTGTTTCTTATGGCCTGGTTAATACCATCTTCTCCAACGCGTGAGGGCCATCCACTCCTAGTCCGATCTTGGCATCTTCTGTCTCCTTTGCTAAATTTGCGAAACCATCGGCAACTTGTGTTTTTGGCTATTGCAAACATAGTGACATGCAGCGGCTGCTGTACTCTTTTTATCAAACTCTTATAACAAAAAATGTCTTGCATACTCCTTTACATGTCGCTTTTCATTTTACACTTTTTGAGATTTTCTTTGAGATGATTAACTGTGTGAGACACAATAGTCTTCAATATATTTTAAACATCTACACATTTGATTCTCCGATGATTCTGGTCATTACAACCTCATGTGTGATGTCAATTCCATTGCAAATTTAGATATCGCAAACAGGTAGAACTTTCGCACTCGCCTGATATTTGATTGATAACTTTTAACATTTATTATCTTTCACTAAAAAATTTCAGCATTACTCTCATATTTGTAGAAAAAGAAACATCAAATTGAGTGACTAAAACAATTTATAACTTAAAAATGACACAATAATTTCTCCTGTTTTTTCTGCTATCCTGAATACTTCGATCACATTTTTTACAAAAGATAAAGTATTCAAAAGTCAAGTATCACTCTGTTCCTGATGTAACAAACTTCACTTGTGTGAAATTATATTCCATTCAAATATTAATGTTTGACATTTGATCAAATGTCAAACATGCATGTTTAATTTAGACACATATCTTAACAAATTGATATTTTTGACTATAAGTGATGATTTATATGATTAGCTGTGTAAATATGGAAAAAGTTTTATCGTGTCATTCTAATTTTTGGTGATTTTTTTTTTTTACATTTTAGATTTAACGGAAAATTTTTTGCATTATTTTTATTTCATGATATAATTTAAAAAAACAAGCTTTAAGGCTCTTTTTTTGGCTTAAAAATATAGGTAAAAAAGTTCTCATAATAGATCAATTACAAATTATTAAAAAATAGAACAATTTAATCTTATTGGCCTTCAAAGTACTAACCTCCTGTCTCCATGCACTTGTTCCAGCATTTGTATAACTGTTCAAAAAACTCCTGGAATCCATTTTTTGAGAGGTCCTTCAGTTTCTTTGTCACATTTTGTATCACCTTCTTCTGAATCCACAAAATGATGTTCCTTCATTTTCAGCCATGGAAACGGGTAAAAATCCTCTGGTGCTGGAATCGTTTCCGTATGCTTTCTTCAGCATCTTGAGCATTTCAGGTGACTGGAGCAGAACATAAAATTTGATGTTTGTATGCTGCTTCAAAGACGACATTGCAAAATCTGACAAATGAAAAATTCACTTTGTCGGAAATGATCTGCAGCTAACTACAATAGTACAGGAAATAAATTCTAAATGGCTGTGTGTTTTCCTTATTAGTGCTGTCAATCCCTGAAACAGACATTTCCCCTCCAACGAAATCCTGCATGAGTGTAGGGGACTGTTCTGGGAATGTTTTGACTTTTGTAGTAAATATATAAATTATGAAATGTTTACATAAATTGTTATCATATTTAAAATTGAAACAATTATCTGAGAAAATGTGCTAATTTTTGGAAATTTGCTTGTATTTTAATTGATTGCACGTGTATGTATTCTTAATTTTAAATAGAAAAAATGTTTCGTTTTCTTAATTCTGTTATTTAATGTCATACGTGAATACAATGGAAAAATAAATAAAACAAAGACAAAAGACTTGCCATGCACTTTCTTTCATTTGAGTCTGAGTACATATCTGTCTTTTTTAATACTAGCATAGTGTTAAATCTCTAATAAATGCAAAGTATGAAATGTGTAATTTCATTTTTATTAAATTTAATCTTTTGCTTTTAGAATAAATTGCAATTTTTTTTAGGTGTGGGATCTGGTCAAATTAACACAGAACTACTTAAAAGTACTTATAACATATATTGTTGAAGGTATGTAACTTTAAATTGATCTTTTAGTATATATATTCAGAAATTTTGTGTATTTTAGTTGATATTAACATCTTAATATTTCTCATGAATTTTAGTTTTCTTTTCCAAATAATTTTTAAGTTGTAAAATTTTGGAACTTGTGTATTTTTATTTTTTTTTCAAATAAAAATGTCGATTAAAAATTATTAAATTCACAAGGAATGATAGGATTTTTTTTGTTATTTTCCTTTGTTTTCATTATACTACTGTGAAATTTCAAGTTTCATAGTAGTCTGCAAAATAGATCTATTGTATGATTTTGATGAGGAAAAAAATTAGCTAAGTTATATACCAGGTGTCCATAAATGAATATTTTAACTTTACAGGGTTGTTAAAAGAAAGTAAAACAAAGTATAACCTTGTCGATTGGAAATTGAAATTAACTGTTGAAATTTTAAATTCGATGCTATTAAATATCTTAGTGTGAGCCTATTCAGAAGCACAAATGATATCGTAGCAGAACGATAACTCATCCCACGCTTTTTTTCAACATGTTATGTTTGAAAATGTCTCAAAAAGAAATTCAGAATGGTACTAGGGCAGCAAACAGGCCATTGATGAAGAGAAAAATGAATGATTGATGACCAATGTACCAGTGTGGAATTTTGTTATTTTAAATCCCATGATTGGTTGTATATGGTGCACCATTTTGCCATAGAATGAAATACCAGATTTTTCTTCTAACTGTATCAGCAACCAAAATTGTAACATATCCATTTAAATAATCCTATTGTTATATATATATATATATATCTTCTCATGGGGGAAAAAAGGACCAAAAATTTTGTCATGTGGCATGAACTTTCAGCCATTATTTTAAAAAATTTCTGATGAACAACCAAGTTGCTCTTTGTTTTGTTTACTCTTATTAATCCTACAGAGTAGGAATATTGATTTGTATTTTGGCATATGGTTTACAAATGTAGTTATGTGGTAGAAATGTTTATTCATCCATTAATATTAAATACTCGCTATTATTTTTAGTTTTCTTATTGTCACACATAGAATTTCTCCTATTTTTCTTGTTGAAGCATTGGTAATTGGGTTAGTCAAACCTGTTAAAAGCTTTCTTTATTTTGCAAAGTTAAACTTTTTAGCTGTACAATTTAGTTAAATTGTAAACAGACTGTAATGATGTGTTGTATTTTTCAGTTATGTTTAGGAGAATATACAAGCAGAGTTATTGTACTGATTTGAATTTCAATGTTTTGTTTATTTTTAATTTTAAGTTGGTTTATTTTTATTTATAGGTACTTCTGGTATACTTGTTCACTGTATATCTGGATGGGATAGGACTCCTCTCTTTATTTCTTTGCTGCGAATGTCTTTGTGGGCTGATGGCATGGTACATTCAAGTCTTTCACCTATAGAAATGGCTTATTTGACTTTAGCTTATGATTGGTACCTTTTTGGGTAAATTATTTTTCTTTGTTTGTAATGTTTATCCATAGAGTGAAATTGAATAAAGTAGTAAAATTCTTAAATTCAAAATTGATCGTCATTTTATGCATTTTTTTTCAAAATAGTTGCTTAAAGCACTGGTTTTTCATATAGTCTTGATTTCAATATTAATTAAGAATTGCACGTATGACAATCTTAAAATAAAAGAGCTTATAAAAAAGCAGTCAAAGCTAAAATTTTGAAGAGAGTCTTCAATATTTTAAAAGCTGGAATAATTTTTATCATTACTTCAAAAAAAAACATTGTTTAAAAGAGATTTTACTGTGTAGAAAATATAGTCTTGTTTAAAATTATTTTAATTTAATTTATTTTTGAGCCAGGATTGAGGTGTGGTTGAAAAAATTTATGAGCTGCAGACTGAAAAAAAAATCTTGTAATGTTTTAAATCAAGGGTGTCCAAACTCAAAGGTTAACTTGGGCCAAACAAACAAGGTTTAACTTTAGGTGGGTCATAAAAAAATATTCATGGAAACTTAGGTTTATTTTGACTAATACACTGATAAACTTATAAGAACAAGAAAAATTTATATAATGTTTACTTCCTGACACTTGACATCTCTTCTCTGCTATATCTTTCCTATTTTGGGTGAAATTTTGTTTGCTTTGATTAATTTCAAAACTGTCCAAAGGGGAGCTTCATTAATACTATTTCTAATGAGACTTATTTCCTTTCGTAACCAAAAATAACTGCTCGTACCCATTAGTACTTCCAAGCATGGAAATAATTTCATATGTGAATTTTTGGGTATTTTCAAACTTGGTTGGTAAACATTTGTAAAATTCAGGCACAATGAATCTCTAATGAATTTTGCCTTCAAATTTGAGTCTCATTGAATCTTGATCACTTCCATTTGCATATGGCTGAGTACTGGGTCTATATTTATTGAGAAAACAAACAAAATTTGTCCTTCAAAAAATTAAAATCTTTAAATATTGTTTTAGAGTTCAGTTCTAAAATTTGAAATTTTTTCTGTGTATTTTTGAGACCATGCAGTATTATCTGAACTTGATTTGTTCATGTTGCACATCGGAAGTGCATTAAATCTTCATTTTTCAGTTGCTTTTCCCAAAGAACTAGCTTACATTTGCATGCTTTAATTATGTCAAACATGTTCATAATGATCTGTTCCTTTCCTTGTCACAATAAATTTAAATTGGTTAAGTGTTTGGTTATATCTACCATGAAAGATAAACCTTTCGAACATATTGAATTGAAAAACAAGCTTGTGTCTTAATTTTTAGTTTATAAAAACTGAAGTACTTCTTTCAAATCCTAAAATGGTTTGAGAATCTTGGAGCAAGATAACCAATATACCTCAGTTCATTAGGATAAACCTGAATATGCACTATCTAGCTCACTTAAGAAAGCAGTCAATTGTCACTGATTTAAGCCTCGAGATCTTATAAAATTTATAACTTTTTATATGCGATTAAACATTCTCCATGTGTGTGTTGCATAGAACTTGATGTATAATGCAATGCATATTATAAATTTTTGAACCATGAATTTCACTTAGTTTTTTTCGTACTAATACTACAAAGTCTTCGTTTTTCTGGTCATTGATTGAGTGCCATTTGTTGCTACAGGATTTAATTTTGTAGTCTGTAGTTCTGCAAAAACACAATTATATCTTGTCCTGTAGTAATACTTACCGCTAATCTGGTATTAGTTCCAATAATTCCTCAAAAATGTTAAAATCAGTGTTACTAGCACTAAGAAACACAGCTAATTGAACTCTGCCACCAATGTCCGTACTCTCATCACAGGCAATGGGAAAAACTTCTGAAATTAGATGGATTTTGCTTTGATTTGATCACTTAAATTGGCAGCCAGGTCAATAACTCTTTCCACAACTGTATATTGAGAAAAAAAAATATTTGAAAAACCTTCTAATTTCCAAGACAAAAATTTCTCCAGCTTTAATTAGGCATTTCTTGATGAAATCACCTTCAGAAAAAAGCTTCGAGCGTTAAGCTATCAACTTGGACAAAATGTAACTTGCGTGGACCACTGTTTCACTTTTTTTGCAATACTTTACTCAACATTAACTGTTGTTTTACCAGACTAAACTTGAGCTCTTTCAACTTTTCTGGTCTCGTTAATCCTTCGTGATTATCATATTTTGATTGATGTTTGTAGTGATTTTTAATGTTGCATAACTTTGGTACATTAATAGCATTTTTACATATCAATTAAGTTATTTTCTGTGTTACTTCACAGCAAAAGTATTCTAATTCCCATTTTATGTGAAATATTTGTTTTTCTCTGGGATTTTTAGTGTAGGTTTTTACTGTCATTTGGCTTCAATATCGACATACTGAATACAAAAGTCTGGAACAAATAAACAGTTGTTAACAGAAAGTAATAAAACATTTTAATAAAATATCAATTTTTTTCCTTGAACATTAACTTACCAGATAGAGAATAATTACACAAATCAATAAGTGTTATATGAATTAATCAATAATCCTATATAACTTTTATGTCTCATTTCCGAAAGCAAAATATTTTCTGTTACATGCACCATTTCGTACACAACTACAGTTGTAGAATTGAGACCCATATTTTTGCACTCTGACTGTATAAAATTTATGCAATTCTGTTGTTTTTACAGCTAAATACTGTTAAATGTTTAACAAGACTTTTTATTAAAAATCGATATTTTCGGCTTTTTGTTCAACAAATTGCTGTTAATTATTTAACAGCTGAACATTTAATTGACTTTTCTTAAAGTATTTTGTTTGTATATTTTAAAATTATTTAAACTATTTTCTTCTGTCAAAGAGTTGGTAACCTAACTTATGACATATTTTGGATATTATTTATGTTTGAATACCGTATTTATCTATTTGTGCTGTATTCAAAATCATTTTGTTTAATAATAGCAACAAAAAAAAAATGTTTAGCAAATTCTAACAATTGTATTTTTATTCTGTATCGGTTTGCTATTTTATTATATTGTGTGCGGATGTAGTGGATGGGATACAAAAATGCTCTTTGCTGGCTGCAAATTTGACATCTCTGTTTTAAATAACTTCAAGCTGTATTTTTTATAAAGCATTTGAAATCAGACTTAAAAATTTATGACTTGTCTTAAAATGTTAGTTTCATATTGAGTGCAGTAATCAATATTTGTTTTTGATAAAGTTTTTAAAGTTTTATTTATGACAAAATAAATGAAAGGGAAAATTTTAATGAATCTGTATTGTTGGTGTAAATATTTTAAGTTATTTTTGTAAAACCATAAGAATTGTAAATATACAAATTAAAATTTTTTGAAATTGGTGCAAAATTTATTTCAAATGTCTGTGACTAATAAGCAGTTTATATTTAAAAAAAAAATATTTATAAATCTTTTATTTATTGCAGTCATGATCTTCCATCACGTCTAAAAGTTGGTGAAGAGGTAAGTTTCATTTGAAATATTTATGCTTTGTATCACTTCTGAAAAATGCAGTATAATATTGAAAATGAGTAAGATTGAAATGAATTATCTCTTATGAATTATTGATTTTTAATTATTTTATGTTACAGTAATTTAATTTTTTTAATAATGAAATCAGTTTTAATATTTAGAATAAAGCATAGTTGGTTAAATCTTTTAGTAATCTGCTGTAAAAACAGACAGGTTAAAAATCATTATGGATAAGACACCAGAATCCTGGGAGATTATTAATTTGCATTCTATTTGAAGATTGATATCCAACGTAAATAATTAATTTATTTGTGCTACATATCCATTTGTTATTTAAACTTCATCTATTTGAAAAATTTCAGAACTGTAAAAATTTGACAACATATCTTCTTAAATGATATCCACTGAAAGGAAATTGACTATATTTAAAGCTTCGATACTTTTGTCTGTTTTTCTTTTTACACACTTCGCTTTTTAGAGTAATATTAAAATATCATTGCATATAATTTGAAATTCAAAACCTTTTCTACAATTAAATTTCAGAAAGATTAATATATTGAAATTTGTAACATATTAGTTTAGTGTCAACATAAATTTTTATTAAAGAATGTTTAAATTTTAAATTGTCTTAACTCATGTTTTGAAATAAAATTTCTGTAATTTATTTGATGAAGAAAAAAAAATTTATTTCATTCCTTTATTGTGTGTTGAAAAGAAATTTGATTTAAATTAATGTGTAATATTGTAGAATCTTTAATTTTTTTTATTTTGCATTTAATAACTCTGTAATTATATTATTTCATTTCTGCAACAAGTTGCTTAAAATATAATAAATTTTTTATATATTTTTACAGATTCTGTTTTTTTGTTTCGAGTTTTTGAAATTTATCACATCTGATGAATTTTCTTCAAGAAAGAGGTATTTATTTTTCCCCCCTTCTGGTTTTAGTTTTGAATCTAGTGTCGGTTTGATTATTAAAATTTCATATTCTCATGCAAATAAAAGGTATAATTGATCCTTATCTTTTTGGTATATTATATATGTTTGAAATTTCAAATTATTAATTTTTCAAAAGAGTGTGCTCAGTCTGTCATAAAACAAAATGCTGCTATTTTTTTATTGGATCATATTTATTATTTAGTTCTTTTAAAATTCAAGAGTCTAATGTATTAATTTTTTCATTATTTCTTTTAAGATGTTTTTATCCTATATTAATCACTGTTATAGATTTGATTTTATAAATATGCTACGTAGACACATTATTCCAATTCTTTCAAATTAATGTATAAAACATGGCATTCTTTAAAATTAAACAAGTTATTAATTAATGTAATTTTGTTATTGGAATCTATGTAGTTGAAATTTTAAATCGGGGGTCAGACTTTATATACTAAATGTAATACTTTGAAACATACATCTTAAGATGTATGTTAAAGTGAAATTTTTTAGAAATTAATAAAAAATAAAAATTCAAAGCTGTCTTCATTTAATGGTAAACAGATTCCAAGCTATGGAAATTTATCGGATATATATTAACATGAGAACATTTTTTAAGTTCATGTGATTATACCGTATTTATTTGATATATATTTTCCTTAATATTTAAGTTACTATATAAATACACTATTTTTTCTTTAATATGTAAAGTGCATGTATTTTCATGTGCAGTGTTGGGAACAAAATATAAAATGTGTCATATGTAAAGGGTAAAAAGAAAAAAAAAAAGACTCAATTCAAATAGAAATAGGTAGCATATTAAAACATTCTTGACTGGTTATTATTTATTTTGTTTGTTATGATGCTTACTTAAGGTGACTGCCTACCTTCGGACCCAAATTTTTTAAAAAAACAATTTTTTGAAACAAATTGAGCATTTTTAGGAAGAAAAGTAGAAAAAAATATGTAAATACATAAACATTTTAAAATAATTATTGTACTTTTAGAAAAATTGGTTGTTTTGAAGGAAATTTTACCAAATTTATACTAAAACGGGAAACACTGTACAAAAAATTCTAATGCAGTTATCTTAATTTCCTTTATACACAACATACATACTATGGTGCTTCTTAAAATGAACCAAAATCTAAGAGAAATATTAAAATACAAAAAAATTACAGGCAATTATACATTATAATATGAAGATTTTGATATTTTTAAAGATTTTTCTTCATAAAAACTACACTAAATGAAAAACTATTCAACCTACAACAAAACTTTTGGTTCACTTTATGAAAAATAGTACAAAAAACATTCACACAAAATTTTAAAGCATTATCTTGTTTTGTTCTTAAAATATCATGCATCTCGTAAGAAGTTTCTTTCGAAAATATAATTTTGAGAAAAACTCATTTAAAGTTTTATGTTAATGTAAAAAGGTATACATACTCTACAAAATTTTCTAAAATTCACCAGGATGATATGTTACACCTTCCTTTTCTTCCTGGTGCAACCCTTTTTTCTTTCGGTGAGCTCGTGTTTGTTTCCTTTTCAATTTTGTAAAGGGTAGTGAATGTCTTTTTGCGTCGTTAATCCGTCGACAGTCATACAATTTTAATACGCGTACCATATAACTACCAACATTTAATCCCAGCTTATTTATTACTTTTAATAAGCCACTAGAACCTTCATTAAATTGTAAAACTGCTATATATGCCCCTAATTGTAAAGTTTGAAGTTCAACAAAGTTTTGTTTAGGAACTATGTTCCACAGAACACCATTGAAACTCTCATTGGCGTTCTGAGTCATTCCATGCAAACACTTTTCTAAAAGTTTTTGATCACACAGTTTTAAGTATTGTGGTTTCACAATATTTATGATATTTTGTGGAAGTCCAGGGGATTTGGCGGTGAATATTTTACCAAGTGCCTTTGCTTTTTGAAATTTGCACCAACTATCGGTTCCAGTTGGGCATTGACCATGCATAGGCTTTTCGGTACTGGAACAGCAGTGGTAAAACGCAGCAATAACTGTGCTTTGCATGTTTGCTAAATTGTTTGTATTACTGCGAATTGCTATTCCGTAATAATTTTGCAATTTATCGATCAAATTGTCCGTCAATTTTCCCTTTCCTCCCAATCCTTTCACCGACTTTTTTAATTTTCTGAGATGAGTCCCAACCCTTTTCTGCACGTGACCAATGCATTCTAGTTTGTTAACTGTATAAGGAGCATACATATTTTTTACCGATTCATATGCTTTGGAATCCCCATCACCATAGTAATCCGTGTACTGTAATTTACGTAGATTCTCTGATCGCTCAAATATGCGATATGCTCCGACAGTCTCCATGCTTGAAGCAGAACCCTTATGATTGAAACAAACATGTGTATTAGAAGCAGCACCTGGAACTTTAGTCAGATTTGAACACGATCTACAAAAATGTGACATTATTTCAATGTCCAAAATCTTTCCTGTGTCAATGGATATGCAACTGACACAACCATTGTGAGACGAGTAGCCACGCTTCTGCCAAGTCCCATCCATCGACACGCCACAGCAGCTTAATGATTCTTTGGGAGAGTTTTTTAATTCTTTTACCTCAGTTGCTGCATTTTTCATGCTTTCTATAGAAACTATAGATGCAGCCTGCTGAATCTTTAATTCTTGATTTCGAAAAGCTTTTTTGGAAAGGAAAGGCAAGTCCAACATACCGAACAGTTTATTTCCAGCAGTGAACCCTTTTCCAATAACTCTTAAGGCAAAAACAATCAGAGTATTCAGATTAAAATTATTGTTGATTTTTTCCGATGAAGTAAAGCCTTTTAAGAAATCACAGTTCTTACATTTTATGGAAAAGTTTGAGCATATTCCATACCTAGAGTCCTCTGTCAAACTGAGTTCATCATGTAAACAAATTGGACAACAGAGTACTGAAAAAACAGAAAGCAAAGTGGTGATATCAAATATTCGATGTCCGAATATTTCATTACAATTCCCAGAACTTTTTTCTGAGAAATTATCATTCACAACTTCAAGCTTTGATGCACTTGCAGTTTTCTGTTCAATGTTACTTCCAGTAGGTGTTTCTTGAGCATCTATACTTGAACGTTTGTTTCTATATTGATTTCCGGAAAACTTTCGCTTTTTTGGGCGAGATTTATAATTATGGCCCATATTTAGAATGTTTTTAAAAGCTTTTAAGCAAATTTTTAAAGTAAAATATCAATTTTTGTGAGAAAAAGAGACCAAACATATAGCTTAAGAAAAACACAAGCTAGAATGTAAACAGACTGTCTGTTGCCAATTTTTAGCAAGAAATAACTACACTAATAATAAAGTAATGGCTTAAACGCTAGAAAAATTACGGAAATATATTTTATAAATTAAAAAAATGAGAGAAACTGTAAAATTTGAGTTAAAAATTGCAATTTTCTGCAACTTCCGGTTTCGAAATGCTACTTCCGGTTCCCTTTAGCAGAGAGTGATGTTTTTTAAAATCACTCTAACTTAATTTCTATTTCGTGTTAAGGAAAAAGAAAAACTGTTTTGGATAGAAAAATGTTCAAACTATAATATTTTGAAATAAAAAAAAATTGCCTTATGTGGTCGAAAAACCACATTTTCAACGTAGGCAGTCACCTTAAGAGCTTCTCTGTGTGATTGGAGCAGGTATATATCACAAAAGAACGTAATATCTCAACTTTGAAAAACATAAAAAATTCTAATTGAAATTTCTCACTTTAGCAAATAAAAAAAATCAGTCAAAATTGCAACAATTCAATTGAATTCAATAAAGCTTCAGAGTAAGTTTTTTGTTATGGAAAAATATATTTCTTTCTGTACTCATTTGGTATTAAAAAATACATTTAATGTGCCATTTTTTTTAATTAAAAAATTAAGTTTTTTTCTTTATACAATTAAAGTGATATCACTATTGAATTATCCTATGGGGGGAATCTGTAAAAGATTTCAAATGATGATCATATTGCTGATAATATTCTTCTGTTCAATGAGAAATAATATCAATGTTTAGAATGCTTCTCAAAATCTTAAAACATTTAAGAGAAGAATTCTGATTGTTTTTTTCCATTCTGTATTAATAGAGATTGGCAAAGATGTGTTTTGAGATGTGTTCATATTTCAATGAAAAATGCCTATCATTAAATTTTATATATATATATCTAACTTAAAGATTTTTAAAATTTGATGTGGATGCACTTAATACTCCTGTGTTGTTTAGGAATAGGAAGATCAGCAACAATTGTGTTGATCCTGCATTAGATGTTTTACTTGGTAAGAAACATTATATATATTTTCTGTATTCTTAAAGCATTGCATTTTCTGCATTGTTTCTACAACCTGCGGCCAGAAAGTTTGGTGAATGAATTTTTATTTCAAAAACAGTATTGTACAGCATCAGATCGAATTTACTGTCCATCAAAATAATCTACACGGATGGTAATGCAATGTTAGAAATGAGTATATAAGTCCTGGAAACTCCTGTAAAACAGTTCTTTTGGTATGGCTTTCAGCTCGGCTGTCACGTTGCTTTGAATGTCGGTGATGTCCGTAAATCTTTCCCTTTAGTGCTGACTTCAATCTGGGGAAGAGGAAGAAGTCTGCAGGTGCCAAATGCAGTGAATAAGGGGGGGGGGGTGTGATCAAGTGTCACAACTCCATTTGTGGCCAGGAACTGCCGTTCAACCAAGGCGGTGTGTGGTATCCATTTTGTACACCGCAACAATCCACAATAAACCTTTTGTGCTCGCGTTAAATTAACAGGGAATAAACGTATTTGGAACCTTGCTAATTACAAACATGTTCAGATATTGACCTTCATCATGCGCGACACGTTCATATTCTACTAGTACAGCAGCGACCTCTACAGGCTCATTCACCAAACTTTCTGGCCACACATTGTATTTTTCGATGTAAAATTGCTGTTTTTAGATTAAGTAAGAAATTTAAAAGTTGTATAGGATTTTACTTAAGATTTATTATTTCTTAAAATGTATTGTTCTCATCATATTTATATAAAGGGCAAAATGTTTTAGTATAGTGGTTAGGGAAGCTGACCGCTGTGCTGTAGGGCCTGGGTTCGAATCCTGGTGAAGGCATAGAAGCTTACAATGTATAGTGCTTTCATGAAATGTGGGTACTCTAAATAACCATCAAGTTGCAAGTCCTTTTGTGAGGTTGGTGGAAAGGGAAGAGAGATGGTAGACCCCTGACCATCCCCAAAGTGTTCTCCCTCAAAATTGGGGTGGAAGAATGAGCCAAATTGTTGACACCTGCATGGTACTGAAAGCTATGGCCAAGGACAGGCTTGAAATCGTGTCCTTTGCCATGATGATTTTTGTGAGCTTTGATCTGGCACTGCCACTCAAGTGGCATTAGCAACATGTTTTAGTGGAAATTTAAAGCATTTTTGAAAATTTGGAAGCAGTTAAGTTTTAATCTTTTCTTCCTTTTTATAAAAATTATAAGATCCTTTTATAAGTTAATGTTCTAATATAGAATTATATTAAAAATGTTGAATAGGATATATTTTAAATCAATTTCTAGATCTAAAATGTAGTTTGGTGTGTATTGTTCTTAGTTTAAAAGACTAACAACAGCTGATAACTGTCAAATTATACCAACATCAAAAAATTGATTGGAGCTCTGCTGGTTAATCAAGTTGCGTTCTCTTTACTGGAAAGTTGAATGATTTGTCAATAATATAACAGTTAATAAACTGCCCAATTCCCAAGCAATTGTTTGTTGGGCTGGCATGTAATTGTTTTTTTTTACTGTTCATACAAAATTTTGTGTGAAGTAAAACATGCAAAATTTAAAATAAAGTTTTTTTTTTAGAATAATATAATTTTTCCAATTTTAGAAGAGGAATCGTTGGACAAACCATTCATTAACAGTATTAGTTCATCCAGTCTTCAAAAATTAGAAAATGGTTGTACAAGCATATTCTATACAAGCCTTGATAGCAATCCAGATAATTATGCATCTATGTTCTATTCTTGTATTGATTCCGGTGATGATTCAGACAGTATAAAGAGTGTGTTAGTATTATTTTATTATATCTATTTCATTTGATAATATATATCATGAATGTGTCTAAATAAATATCTGTGCAATTATCAGTTTTAAATGTTTTATTTGTAAAATTGAATTGTAATTATGTCTTAGGAGTTAATTTTTCTCAAACGTTAATATATATAATTTATATAAACATATTTAAAATCGATTATAAATATCTGTGTACTTAATCGGTAAGTTATATAGTTGAAATGTATTCCATTTTTTTTTTTCCTCTTCAGAAATTAACTGATAACAAAAAATAATTCAAAAATAACTAATTCTTTTAAAAAAACTTTTTGAGTAACTAAATCTTGGGCATTAATTTCATTGAAAAGAATAATATAGTATTTTCTTTAAAAGTACCCTTCTACTTTTATTTTTTTTAATATTCAAATATTATTATTTGAGGAAATATGGAATTAGAATTTTAACATAAAAATATATCTGAAATTAATCTGGGGAATTAAGATGTAGAGAATTTATAAATATGTTTCACGAGTCTTTTTGATTCTTATATTTTGATAAATGAACATAATTTTGAAAAGATTAATGGCTGCTTAAAAGAAATAAAACATATTGTATCTCAAAAGTAAATTTCTTCATTGTATTTTAAAACAAATATATGATACTTTGAAAATAAAGGTGTGTAAAAGAAATTTTAAATTTGTCTCTAAATTTTGAAATTATATTAGCTTATATTTTTAAAAGATTACTATGTAAATCTCTGTGTAATTCAAGAGGTAAGTTTTATATTAAGGGGACACAGTACGATTCAATTGACGAAAATCGGTCAGAAAATCAAATTTAATTTTTTTAGCCAAAAATATTTTTTATATATTTTTTACAAACTCGCAAAATTTGAAAGCTCTCAGTTACAAAAACGCAGAGTTGTGATAACTTTTACATTTGTTTTTATTCACATCCCAATGGCAAATCAAAATTTTAAACTGACTTATCTCTGAAAGATAAAATAACTAGTGTGTCTTTATTTAAAATGCTAAGGTTTTTTTTTCTGTTGTGCCTAATACTTAAAAATTTTTTTTTACTCGTTGCTAATAGTACATGAAATAAAAATTGGTATGCATTTTTAAATAAAAAAAAATACTTATTTTTTAAAATAATTGAATTTAGAATTTACACATTTTTTAAGGTTTCATTCATAAAAAGAAATATTGTACGAATACTAATCATGTTATCGCAAATCCCGTACCAACTTTTGTTACTCATTGTTTGAGTTACTTGTAAATCAAATTTCATATATGTACATCAATTTTTGTAGGAATAGCATTTTAAAATCACTTCATAAATTTACCCTTAAAATATTAGATGGTTAGCTTTTTATGAAATTTTGAGCATAAAATCTGTTTTTATCATGCATACACATAGGAAGCAACCAAAAAAACTATGAAAATCATTAAATTAAAAAGATTTTGTGTAAATCGTACAATGTCCCCTTAAGATTTCAATTATCTTTGTTATAAGAAAGTGAACTAATTTATTTCCAATTTAAAGAAATTATTTGAACATTTTCTAAGTTATTCATTATTTAATATTTATACACTCATGGACAAAAAATTAGCTCACCAAGAAATAATTGCAGAATCATAACGAAACTTGCATGAAGGTATATGTCGGGGAGATATGCAAATGATTAGAAATGCAGCGTGATTATGCATTATGTATAGCCGGTAAAGTGCATTTAATGTCGTTCTCTTTGGAGTATAAAACAGGTAACCAAAGCTTGTTTGAGTGTGCTGAATCGTTTACAAAGGAAGTGCTGAGGTAGACATGCCATTACGTCGTTTTCGAAGACAATATAAGCAGCTGTTGCAACTTGAGAGGGAGAGAATCATTGGCATGATGGAAGCTGGATGGTCAGCTAGGTGAGTAACTCGTCAATTAGGCCACTCTGATTGTGTTGTGAGGAGGTGTTGGGACCAGTGGATCCGAGAGATGTCATTACACACATTTACACACCCACGACAGACCAGTCATTGAGAAGACTGCCACATCGGAAAAAAAATGCATGCGAACAGCCAAATTCTTCATCGGCCGCCATCCAGGCACAGGTTGCACCTTCACTAGGGGCCCCTGTGTCTTCTCGAACCATATGAAGTCGTCTGGCTAAAGGACATTGGGAATACGGCTTCCATTAAATGTGCTGCCCTTAATGCCCACCCATCAACGGCTACCTTTGGAGTGGTGCCATGCACGAGGAAACTGGACTGCAGCGAAATTGAACCAGTTCGTCTTTAGCAACGAATCATGTTCGTGTGTGGAGACCCCCTGGTGAATGCATCAATCCTGCCTTTGCTTTACAGCGATACACCACTCCCACAGCTGGTGTGATGGTATGGGGTGCCATGGCCTACAATACATGGTCACCCCAGTATTGATCGGTGGCACCATGACAGCCCAGCGGTATATACATGACATCTTGCAACCACATCTGTTGCTACTCATGCAACGGCTCCCAGGAGGCATTTTTCAACAAGACAGTGCTCGGCCTCACACGGCAAGGGTGTCCCTAGACTGTCTCCACACTGTTACTACTCTTCCTTGGCCTGCCCGATCCCTAGATTTGTCTCCAATTGAGCATGTCTGGTTCTAATTTCGGACAGCGAGTTGGGCATCCATCGAGTTTGAACGAACTAGAGGCAAGGTTACAACAAATATGGAACGAAATGTCTCAAGACATCAAGAACTTGTATGCCTCAATGCCTGATCGTATTGCATTGTGCATTCAAGCTAGATGGGGGTTCAACAGAGTATTAAATCTTCCATTCTTTTGCCTTTTTCTCTGAAATAAATTATCCTTTTTCTTGATTTTCTAATCATTTACTTAATCAAAGTAGTCATTAGATACTTTAAAATTTCGTTTCATTTTGACGCCTCCTTTTTGGTGTGCTAATTTTTTTGACCCTGAGTGTATTTGGTTAAGCTTAATAATTTATGTTAGTGGTTATACAATAAATTCTTTAAAAATCTTTTTATTTAAAATTGTTTTAATTTTATTAATTGGTAAATGTATCTTGCAGTAAATTAAATGCTCAAAATGATGGTTCTTCAGACACTGATAATCCCCCAACATTAGTAAATAGTGTGGATAGTTTATCAAATCACAAAGGCTTAACTTCATCTAGTAGTCCTGTACCAGTTCCCAATACAAGGCCGAGGTTTGATAGCATGTCTAGTCTAGGAAGGTAATTTTTTTTCATTTGACTGAAGTAATATCAATGTTAATTTAACTTTGATTAAAATTTATCTTCTAGGGAAATGTATTTTGAAATGTAATAAATTTCAGATTTTGAACATTTTTCAAAAGGATTTTTTCTCCCAAGTATAACTAAGGTTATTTGAAATATTTCGTTTTTGAAGTTGTGGAAAAAATTAGAATTCTTCAGATGGGGTGGTATATTTTGTGTATAATTCCATGCAATAAATCATTTTTGTGTTTCTTTTGATATGTTTTAATTGCGTTTTTCAAGCATAAGTATTCATTAAAAGTTCTAATAACTGTATTAAGACCTTATTCATATGGCTAGATTTATAGCTAGAATAAAAATAAAAAAAATTAAAAATATGTACAGATTTTTTTTTCCCTTTTGATTTCAAGCTATAAGATGCAAAATGAATAATTCATTTAATTGTTCAATCATTAAGACTTTATTAATGTTAGGATGATAAAAATGTAAGAAATGGGTATACAGTTGGACTTCTATTTAACAAAGTTGTTAGATCACCCCTAAAAAGTTCATTATATGGGAAATTCGTTGTGTAGAGGTTCATCTTTCAATATACTTTATAAACCACATAAGGCAAATTTTAAATTCATAAACACTTATTAAAAAGGTAATTATTCACACATTTTTGTAAATTAATAATATCTATTTATTTTATATAACTTTCCCATCAAAAAAAGAAAAGAAAAAGCTGCAAGGAAAACATGAAAAAAGAATGTCGAAGAATATGCTGTATTTTCAACATTAATAAAATTTTATTTTAAAATTAATGAATGAACATTTTCAAGCTACTAGAAATGAAGTTACCAGTATGACTGATCAATACTGCAAATGAAAGGAGACTATTTCAAGACCACTGGAACATGAAACAACTACACTGAGGGTGAAAGGGGGTATCCAAGATGTTTCTAGTGAAGTGGACAGTGAATGTTAAAGGTTGCACTTCTTGGATAAAATGCCTATAATTCTATTGCTCTCGGTAATGAAACCAGTTCAAGATTTATGACCACCATAAAATGAGAGAATAATTTGAAATGTCCAGAAATATATTTTAAAAATAGAGAGAAGAAATTGAAATTCAAGAGTAAATGTACGTTATGTAGAAAATGCACTTCACTATTGGGAGGTCATTTTATGAAGAAAATCGTGAAATATTCTTGGTTCCAGGAAAAAGTTCGCTGTATAGAAAAATTTGCAATATAGGATTGTATTATGGAGGTTCGACTGTATATACTTTTTTCATTGATTGCTGGTGGCTTGGAAGCATGTCTATCATTCTATTCTAACATGATCAATTGAAGTGTAATTATTAATTGACCATCATGAATTTTCTGATGCCAATGGTTATGTGTATGTATCCTGTATTTTGGAATATAATAATGGCTGATATGTCATTAAATTTATATTGTTAGAACTCATAAATTTACTAATAGTATAAATTGATTTATTAGTAGTAACTTCACAGCTACCAATATTGTTGCAATTGAATTGCAAATTAAAATAGTTTATCTCACAATTAATCTATTGGCCACAGTAGCCTTGTGGTAAACTTATAACCTGCATTGAGTCATAGGTTCAAATCCTGGTGCCATTGTTGACATATCGCCTGGGGGGCTGTTGCACATTAAATTTGTCAGGCTCAAAAGCATCACATGGGCATGTAGCGGAAATTTGGAAAATGTGGTGTCAACTCATGTGTTGCTTTTGTCACTTGATTGAGGTTGATAGTTACAAGGCTCATTACCAATAGCTCTCATGTTGCTTCAAATTGGAAAGTAAATCAAAATAAAATCAAACTCTCTGTTAATATTTTAATAAACTAACTATTGTTTATTCTTGGTTTTAATTTTGCTAGTCTGGAAGTGACTATATTATTTCTCAGGTATTCGTATTGTTGCACAATATTTTACCACTTTAAAATATACTACTAATATTAATAAACTTGAAAAAAATATAATGCTTATTGAATCGAACTTTTCTGCTGAAAATTGTATGTCGGGGATTAATTGATTGAAAGAATTATTAAAAAAATGAAAAAAGTTGAATGTGATATTGATATATTAAAAGCATCATTTTTCTAATTCTAAAAAGAGATTAATGTGATTATATATTGTATTTATAAATATTAAAAAATACACTTGATGTAATATTGTGGAATTAATTATAAATCAAATTGTGAAATAGCAATGATGAAATAACTTTGTTTTGTATATCTACTATTGCTTTTGTGTCATGTTAAATTTTGCCCTTATTAGATTCTGTTTTGAGAATGGATTCTCTCTTACCATTTACATGTTTGAAACTATAATTCTAACTTTATTTTTAATTAAATTTGATTTTGGTTCAAATTTATGGATGTTTATAAACTTTACATATTCTTTTTTTTTGCATGTCAATAAACATTTGAGAGATGAAATGTGTAACATAGATTTTGAATGCCACAGAGTTAAGTTTATAACATTGCATTGAAGTGAAATCCTATTGTAAATAAAAATATACTAATTCTTAAAGTAAAATTTTACTATAAATATACTTAAAGACTATATGAATATTGTAAAATTTTTAAAATTTAGGTATTGTGTTTTAGCAGAATTGTGTATTGTGTATTCCAGAATTGCAATATAATAAAAAAAAATACTTATCTGTTGTGAGATATATCCTGAAATATGGTGAACCATAAACCAGCATCCCATTCAATTCATTGATAGCATACAAAGATACCAACTTGTCAGGCATATTTGTACAAATATATTATAGAAAAGAGCACAATCAAACAAAACAAAAAAACAAGAAACACTGCTTTGTTATGAATTTCATCATTCCTGGAATATGCCCTTTCAAATTTTTTCCTTGCCTTTTCTCCGAAATAAGTAAATTCTTTAGAAGCACTGCTAATGTCATTTTTTTGTATTCCAAAGCATTGTGATTAGTTTTAAACAGATTAGCACAATCCAAATGGCCCTCCTTTAAAAGGACTAAGGCACAACTTCAGCAGGATGTGTAAACACAGCCGGGGAACTTAAGGGGTTAAAATATCAAAGTAAAAAACAAAGATTAATATCTAGAAGAAAGAAATAAGACTTAGGTTAAGTTGATAAATAAATTTGATAATACCTGAATTCTGCAAAAATATTAAACAAATCTATTATCATGAATCCTCTTGCAATGTTGACTACAAGATAACATACAAGAAATTTTTTTTTGTATAAATACTTAAAAACATAAACACACCCTAACATTAACACCCAATCAAGCACTGCTACCATGGAAAGACCACTGTGCAAAGCAGTTAATACACATTAAATCAGTTGAGGCTTTAAATCTGCCTATTGATGTGATGTGGAAGATTGAAGTGTGGGGTGCCAGATAGGGTGTTGTCCTTGTTGATTGTTTAAAATTATGAAGTCATTTCACAACCCTCGTGTTGTTTCTGAGCAGAACGCTTATACAAAGAAATCAATCAATTAAAATATATGTTAATATCTTTGTTTTTGTTTTAAAATTAAAGCATATGAATTAAAATATGTGTGTATCAATTTTTTTCTGCAATAAATAAGCATTAGCAAAAAATATATATGTATAATGTTTATAAGCATATTTCTTTTCTATAGTTGGCAATATGTGTCTGGAACTGGTAGCTTATTAGGCTCTGTTACCTCTAGAAGCTCATCGAATGAAATAAATTCCAATGGTTCCAATTCCAGCTCGTAAGTTTTTTTCGCCTTAAAATGTTACACAAGTAATACCAAAACATTTTGTTAAGTTTTCATACCTTTCTGTATTTTTTGTTTCCATTTATGTCGTAACTTAAGAAATTCAAAACACAATGCAACATTAAAATCCTAAAAATTTCAGGAGAGTTTTGATAGTTTTAGTAAGGTTATTTGAATGAAAAAATCATTTTACAGGTTTCAGAAATTTTTTGATACTTTTGTTAATGCATGCTTATAGCCCCCCTTTTCTTATGAAATAGTTATGAAGCATTTTTGTGATGTCTATATGTTAGCTTTTAAGACCTTTTTTGTAATTATGTGAATCTGTTTTTGTAGCCTTAAAACTGTATTTCAAAAATATCAAATGATTTGAAATTTCTGTGATGGTTTCTTAAATTATAAATGAAGTGCTATTTTAAAAAAAAATTAATTTGATGTTTCAGAAATTTGTTTTCAGGAGATCTTTATTCAATATTTTAATGTTTTTGAATGGTGTGCAACTTTGAAATTTTGCAGTATACCCACAGATTGAACAAGCAAAAATTCATAAATCTGTTTAAAAAAAGTCTCAAAGTACTTCTGCAAACTGTAGAAGTCTTGTGATTCATGAGGAATGAAAATTCCTGGGCTGCAGTCAGTATTCTAATTATTATAAATGTAATCTTAAAACCGTGCAGAAATTTCTTAAATAAAGTAGATTAAAATGCTCCCATTCAGAATATTAAGAATAGAATTCTAACTTAAACTTTTGATAAACCTCAATGTTTTAACTGACCCTATTTTTATTTAATTCTTTTTTTTTAAATTAAAAAAATATATGCAAAGAGTAATGTACTTGTGTGACAGCTGCTGCTCTTTTCGATAATGTCTTCAATTTTCTCCTTTTCTTCTAAAAATTCAGAACAAAAGATACCTTAGTGCTTAACTCTCTTGGTCAATCAAAATGTTTGCTCTCACCTGCACTATAGAATTGACTTTTCTTCCTGGAAATTTCCTGTGTTCTCCCATGTCAGCCACTTTTCTGTGTTCCAATTGGTCAGGCATAGGGATTTCACTACCAGTGTACCAGGATACCGAATGCCGGTATTTTGAGCCATTTGTTCAATTTTGTAATACTGGTATTCACAAGTTTAAAGACCAGTTTTTCGGTATTTACTTGAAATTTTTTGTCTCCTCTAGATGTTCAATGATCGCCAACCTAGCAAAATAGTATAAGTTTTTGTTTTTATGTCTCCTTAAAGGGCGAAATTAATTAGACTAAGAATATAAAGTTGCATTGTACAATCAAAAGAAGTGATAGAATATGTGAATTATCCAAGGAGGCACGCCAAAACTATTATATTACAGTTCAGAGCGGTACTGCACACACGCAGGATTCATACTGATATTCGTATCTGTGAAAACATGGTTCTAGTTGTGAAGAAAGTGTGTAATATTTTGATATTTTTTAATTGGGAGTTTGTTATTCACATTGTGTATTTGCATATCATACTTGTATTTGCCTATCATCATGATTTTAAAAATAAAAATGAAAATATGGAAAAGAGACTAACCAATTCAAATTGGATCAAGTTTACCGTAAATTTTCTTAAAAGGTTTTATCCACAAACCTTATCCGCATTCAGAAGAATTTGGTATAGTTATTGATGATTATGACACACTAATGTTGATAGTGAAAACAAATTATCTCGTGAACAAAAATTAGAGTTAACGATAATTAAAAATTTTCAACAAACCAAAATACAATATAGAAATCGGCTATATCCAAAACCATCCAACAAGAAATCGGTTTATTTGAAGATGAGAGATTTATAGGTAAATACTTGGAAAAAGTATATCGCATATTGATATTAAATACTACACAATTGTTTTCGACAGCTGGTAATTTGTGCACATAATTACGTTCCAGGCTTAATGACAGTACAATTAAAAAATTATATTTTACTAGCTGTTACCCTCCCGCTTCGCTGGGTATTTCATGATGTTTTATAAATATATCTGTTTATATATATAAAATATTGATATCTAAGTCCTAGCATTAAGAATTCTATTGTATTGAAAAATATACTTATACCTGTAACTCTCGCCTCTTGATAAAAAAAAGGACAGAACTACTAATTTGTATTATCTAATATTCTCTAAAATTGAGTATAGAATGTTTACACTTTCGTAACCCTATAACAAAGTGGATTTCCGCAAAACCAATTTTAGGTGGATCTCTACTCCATAAAATAAACATGGAAGCCAAATTACAAATCTAAATCTAATGGGGTAAAATTTTAATATCAATACCCCCCCCCCCTCCCATAATTCCGTTGAGAGTCGTTCTCCCAAAAACCGTTCTTAGTGGATTTCAATTCAACTAAAGAAAAATGTAAACCAAATTCCATTATAGTTCTTGTAGTTCGAAAAAAAATTTTTTGTCAACACGCCCCAGTAACCCCTTGCTCCCCCAGGCGTTGATTCCCGTCAAATGCATTCTTAGTGGATCCCTATTCAACAAAAGGAAAATACTGAACAAATTTCAAGTACACAGGTCTAACAATTCTAAAACAGGATTTTTTCCCTATAACTCCCCTTCACCCCTCGCAACCCTCCTTGGGTGTCAATTTTTGTTTTACTCTTTGTTTGAGAAACTCTATTCCATGAAAGGAACATGCCTACCAATTTTCAAGCAGGTAGATCGAATAGTTTAAAAACAAAAATATTTATCTATTATGCCCCTTAATCCCTCAAAATGAAACTTGGGGTTAATTTTCGTGAGACCCATTTTATAGCGGTTCTGTACTCAACGAAAGGAATATGCTTATATACCAAATTTCAAGACTGTACGTCTAATAGCTTAAAAATGAGAATAATTATCTATAACCTCCATTGAGCCCCTGCAACGCCACTTGGGGGTCTGTTTTCACAAAACAGATTTTGTAGTGGATCTCTACTCTATATGAAAGGAATCTGCTTACCAAATTTGAAGACTGTGAGTCTAATAAACTAAAAATGGAAAAAATTATCTATAGTGCCCCTTGAGACCCCACAACGCCACCTTGGGGGGGGGGGGTTGATTTTCACAAAATACATTATATATTGGATCTTTACTCCATAAAAGGATTCTGTTTATTATATTTAAAGACTGTGCTACCAGGAGTTTAAAAACGAAAAAGTAATTATCTATAATGTGTGCCCCTTAAGCTCTTCAACGCCACTTGGGTTTCGATTTTCACGAAACCCATTTTATGACTTATCTCTACATTATGAGAGGAACCTGCTTACTAAATTTCAAGACTGTACGTCTAATAGTTTAAAAATCGGAATAATTATTTATATCTCCCCTTAACCCCCCTCAACACCCCTTGGGGGTCAATTTTCCCAAAACCCATTTTGTAGCAGATATTAACTCCATGAAAGAACAATGCATACCAATTTTCAAGCCAGTAGGTCAAGTACTTTAAAAACGAAAATATTTATCTTTTATTCCCCTGCAATGCCACTTGGGGAGGGGGGGGGGCTATTTTCCCAAAACCCATTTTGTAGCTGATCTCTGCTCTATGAAAGGAATCTGCTTACCCAAGTTCAAGATTGTATGTTGAGTAGTGTAAAAATGGAAACAATTATTTATAACACCCTTTAACCACCTCATAACACCCCTTGCGGTTCGAATTTCACAAAATCCATTCTTAGCTGATCTCTACTCCATGAAAGGAACATGTCTATACGAAATTTCAAGTCTGTAGGTTCAATAGTTTCGGAGATATCGTGATTAGTCAGTCAGTCAGTGAGTGAATCGCTTTTCTCATTTATATATATAGATAAGATCACATTTCAAAAATATGTAATATTACCACACACTGAATAGTGATATTTACTTTCTTTTGCAGATTTAAATAAAGATGTTCCTTTACCTTTTTATGATTCATTATATACTTTTATTATTTAAAAATGACTATTTAATTTTTGTGATATTTATATGCTTTCTAATAAAACTGGCAAAGAAACACCTGTATTTTTTTTCTTTTCCTAAAATTTCTACTACCGGTATTAAAACCAGTATCTCAGTATTAAGATCTAAAAAATACTGGTATTGAACTTTTGGTCCATTATTGCAATCCCTAGTCAGGCATAAGTGGTAAACTTTTGCAAGCATCATTAAAAAGAATAAATATTTAAATTTTAATCTTTATTTTCTGTACTTTTAAATTAATTTTTGGTCCTAAGTAATTATTATATATATTTTTTATGTATTTACTAGTTATAGTGATTATTTTTATTCTTAATATAACATTTTAAAACTTCATTACAAGTAATTCTGTTATAAAATTCAATGCGTTATATAACAATTGAATTTCAAGAAACTTTAAACAATTTTTTAAACTAATTATTAGTGCATTGTTTTAAAATATATCTATTGCATTAAAATTTTATTTAAACATTTCAAGATAAGAACACTCTTTGGTTATTATCTAATCTTGTGTACTCGTGAAACTTCTGTGAATATTAAATTACTTGTATATCTTTACTTACACGATCCTTTTAGAGAATTAACTTCTATTCTACATAGCAAACATATTAAAAATCCACATAAAAAAGGTAAAATTTCTTTAATAAAAAGAAGTGTGTTTTTTAAATTAATTTTTTTAATATCTTGTGACTTTTTTAGTAAGAAAATGTTTTGCTTTTTTTAAAAAAACTTTTGCAAGTTCTTTATAATTATTGGTATCTAGCTAAATAAATCTTCAGATTTTATTAGGATCCTAAGAAACACTCTTAATTTGGGTTATTGATACAAAATGATTTTCTAGATTTGGACCAAGTTTTTAAGGTTCCAGAAATTAAAGAGGACATGATCAGAGCATGCATACTTATGATCAGGGGTATTATGGTTGCCTGTTATTAAATTATTCAAATCGTATTCATTTTAGAAGATTTCTTTATCATCCCTTCATTGATGTTTTCAGTTTGTATATCCTTAAAATCTTTATAACATTGGCATACAAAATTAATAATTTCAGAAGACTATTCGTTGCATCAGGCCTCTATTATTAATGCATTCTAGTCAAATTACTTTCCAATAGGTATTTAATGTGTATACTTTAATATACACATTAAACACCTATAATATACACATTAAACATCTATATGGACAAAATATTTGTAATGCATTCCAAATTTATGCATGATCTTGATTTTGTACTTTTCAGATGCATTCAAAATGTTTTAATTCTTCTTTAATGTAATAAGGCTTAAATTTAAAATACCCTTAAGAAAATGACCTTTTAAAACGGACCAGTGATTGAAAAAATTGGTGACTCAAAGTTGTATAAGAATTAAAAAATGTATAAAAAGGTAGTCTCTTTTTAACTTGTATGTCAGAATAGTGTGAAAATTAGTTGGGTGTGTGGGATTCTACTGTTAAGTTTTTAATTTCTCAATTTTTTATTTCTAAACATCTGTAAATATTCAAAATGTATGAATATAGATTGATTACTTACACACATGCATCCTATATTATTTTCAGCAATAGATTTTTGATTTTATATAAAAGATTATTTGTATATCTATCTTTGAAATTTTTAAAACCTAATATTATGCTTAACTTTTACTAACATAATTAATATGTGCATGATTAAATCATTTGTATTAAAATTTTTATTCTTAAAGTTGAATATAAAAATACTTCTAATATTTTTATATTGTTTTTATAATAAAATAAATAAAAGTTTTGTTAATTTTTTTATAGTCAATGAATATTAAGAATTCACTAAGTTGTTACAAAATTTAAAAAAAGTTATTTGTGGACAAATTACGTAATTAAAAAAATATATATAAAATTTTTTAAAAAAAAAAAAAATATTTTTTTACAGAAATCAAGAAAATGGAAATGTTGGTAGTTCTTCTATATCAATTTCAAATAATCATGAAAGGACTGAAAAGCTTAGCGCAATTCGAACTTTAATGCATCGTATTTATCGCAAAGTCATTGAGAACAAAGATAATTTTAATGGAGAAAGGTACAGTTATTTTCCTTGGCGCAGGTGACAAGAAATAGAGGCTCCATGATTTTTATAATACCATGTGATCTTCTGAGAAAAATCAAGATTTTATTATATATTTTGATGAGTTCCTTTTTAATTCCAATACTTCAATGAGTCAATCTTTTTTTCTATTTATTAATTATATATTTTTTAACTCTTTAGTGGTATATTATATCTTTATTAATGTTATACATATTAAAATAGAATATCAGATTTATTTTTCATTTGTATTTTTTCATTTGAGTATACAATTTCATCTAAATTATATGCTGTCATTACTTTTTTGTTCAATTATTGTATTGCATAAAACTAATCTTCTTACATTCAAAGTGGACAAATGTGATTGAAATATTTTATGTTTTTGTTTGTGTAATATGCTTTCTTAATAATGCAATAATTGTTGATTGTAATGTATGTGACAAATTTGTTTATTTATCTTCATCGGTTTCATGCAAACTTTTTATACATTCATATTTCATCATTTGTTTCTTAATATTTGTAGAATATTTTAGATGTAGTGTAAATGTTTGTAGAGTTCACATCTGTTTTAAAATTTGATTGGAATAAATTAATATTGGAAACTATTTTTATATATTTAAGAAAATATTTTCTTTTGGCTGTTGAGGATTTAATAAAATTTTTTGTGTGTGACCATGTTTGTTTAATGTTCTGTTTTAAAAACATAGAACATGATTATACAGGGTGATTCCTAAAGAAGTATACACTTTTTAGATTCTGTAAAACAGTAACATTCAAAGACATGCACCTCCTTGTCAAACTGTAAGATAGATGTACTCTTAAAGTTTGTCTCACCCCTGATGGAAGTGATGTAGGCAATAGCATATGTGTCTTGTGACTAGTCAATCAAAATGGTGACATTTGCAGCAGAAAAGGGTTTTTGTGTTTTTAAATTTAGCAAAGTGTCATGGGAATTTGGATACTTGTTACATATGGAGTTACTCTTTGTTTGTTGCCACAGTTACAGGATGACATTGACAACTTTATACTCCAATTGAATGGTGCACCACCACATTGGTCAGCCAATGTGCAAGATTACCTCGAGGAACATTCCTCTCACCAATGGATTGGATGTCACAGACTACATTGTGCCACTTACCAAAGGGCTATCCAGATGTGTTGACTTAACACTTTGTGATTTCTTCCTGTGGGGGAGACAAGGTATTCACCCCCCTCTCCTGTTGATCTATCGATACTGAAACAGTGCATCACAACCACTTTCAATGGACATGATTCATATTTTAACGTGAATTTGGACAGAAGTGGAATACCAGTTCAATGTGTGCCAAGGGATTAAGGGTTTATACTTAAAACATCTTTGACTGTCTCTAACAAAACTTAAAATAATCCCACACAATTCTGTTACAAGTAACATACAATATCTTACATTGCTCTTGATTTATGGTGCATTAAAACTATATGCCGTAAACTCTGGGGTATAATGTACACGTTTAACTCAAAAAATAAGGTCAAAATTTAAATACGGGTGCACTTTATAAAAATGCGAGCTTTAAAAATAGAAAAACTAGTATAGAAAAAAATAGACTTTTGCATACATCAAAATACTATTTATTCAAAAGAAATGACATTCCTTATGAATTTAAAGGGTTCTAGAAGTATACTATTTTTTTTAAAGCTTATAATAAAACCTCTAACAAATTACTTCAAATCACACATAAGAGCATTGGACACGCACATAGTAGGTTTCTTCATAAGTCAGGGGGTGCAAGTTATACGGCGAATATACCTAGAAATTGGAATTTGAAAGTATAGGTGTGTGTGTTATATGCCAGATTTTACAATACTTCTTTATGAATCCCTCTGTATTTGTTTCAACTGATCATCTAGCAATTGATATTTGAAAGCCTAACATAAATGCCTTCAATGATCATGGGCAAAGTATCAATGTTTTCTGTAAAGGCTTTGAAGTATATGAAAAATAATACAGATTTCATCTTGTAAAAATTGTATGAAATTGCAGGTTTTTTAAATTCAAAATCTAGTGACTAGT
This sequence comes from Trichonephila clavata, assembly GCA_019973975.1. NCBI lineage: Eukaryota > Metazoa > Arthropoda > Arachnida > Araneae > Nephilidae > Trichonephila > Trichonephila clavata. The sequence continues at coordinate 6,678 of BMAO01014621.1, read as the reverse complement.
TAACTTTTTTTTTTACATTTAATGGATAACTTTATATCAGCAACAACATTATTTTAATGATTAGGTGTAATAGTATTTAAAGACAATTTTGAGATGAAGTACAGAGTCACGATGTACTTTGGAATAATATGGAAATTTCATCGTAAGTCTAACAATGAACTTCGATAAAGTTTCTGCCAGAAAAAGATGAACCACATAAAATTGCTTTTCAAAATTCTTAGTTTGTAACTATTTGTTTTAGATTGGTTGTGATGTATCTTCATTTAATTAGATCAATATTTTTTTATATTTGTTCTGGATGATTTGAAAGAGATGGCAGTTGTAAAAAAATTGTGGGTGTTTATTCCCAAGTCAATTTCTGTAGGTTTTTCATTTTTGTAGGAGGATTTGATTTGATTTGGTTTAGTTCTGATAGTATTTGTGTCTGTTTTTGTTTTTTGATTTACATTCTTTTAATTTGAATATGGTCTGGGTTCTGAAGATAATAAGCAGTGTCTAAAATACACGCATGAATAAGCTCATTCACAAGCACAGCTGAGCTAATCACTAATCAAAACAATGCTCACTAATTGCCTTTCAAAACCAGGCTGACTGTTACAGCGAGTATCGCTCTGTTTATAGCTGTGGCGGAAACTTCGAGAAGGATGCGCTTGTGTCATAGATTGTGAAATTAGTGGATTTCTCCATTAATTTCTAGAAGAATTCAGAGAGTCCTGAACTTGCCAAAAATGATGCCAATTTAGCTCTATTGCCAATATTTCGCCAAGTTCCCATTGAATCGCCATTATAACGTAAGGGACGGCGTTGCTTATGAATATTACAATTTTAACATGAAACGAATATAGCATAGAGTAATATAAATGCATTGCACATCTAAATACAAATTATTGACATTTTTTTTACAAAATTCGTAACAATATGGTAACTGTTAGACAAAATTACCTTTATATTTGGCTGTTTCAAATAAACTAGAATTTGGCAAATGGTTAAAGCAGCTTGGCAGAAGATTTCTCCCGAGAAAATTAAGGTATTATGATGTATCCTTTAAAAAAAAATAGTTTTGTATAATATACGGGAGGGGAAATCCGCTTTGAACAAAGATTTCTTTCCTGTACTCTAACAAAGATTCGCAGTGTTTCTGCTAAATCATCTGCAGCATTTGGAGTATTTGGCTCAAGAAGATTTCAGGATTTTAAGAAAATTGAGCCTATAAATTCAATTTGCTCTCTTATCTCATTTCTGCTGATATTGATACAGCACCTGAGGAGCTGCAGTTTGAACTTAGATCCCCATGTGAAGAAAATGTTTAATGTAATGATATTTTTTATTTCTAATGGGCTGCAGATTGGTGATTTACCATTGCAGACCTGGTGCATTTACAGGGGAGCTGGTATCTCTTTTTAATGCGGCACCCTATAGGCGGATACCAATCGCAGCAGGTAACTTTGATGCCCAGTTTCCTCTACAGATGGAGGCACCTGAACTCTGATGATGTGAACCTGTACTAGGATTTAATTATCCCGAGAACATCCTAGCCAAACATACACTCCAGGGGATCCTTTACATGCTGTATACGACATGTACGATCATACGACATGTACGATCATACGACATGTCCGCTGTCGATTTTCTGTATCATGAAAAACCACCGACTTGGGCTGGGGTCGAACCCGCAACCTTAAGTGCAGAAGGCCAGCGACACACCAACCACGCAACCCAGGTGGCCATGCTATGACATTGACGTTTACAAATCTTTGTAAATGTATGAAGAAATTTGGAAAATATTCTTTGTTTGAGTAATATTCTTTATATGTGTGAGCAAAAGTTTCCTTGCATGAAGATCAAGAGTAAATATAGAGGCAAGTTGATTGACAAACTTGTTGGCAGTGATGAGAATTTCAGCAAGCAACTCGCTCCTAATTACAAACAAAAAGAAAGAAAAATGAAGTAGGATACATTTATCCCACTAAGCCAGCGGTCTTCAAACTTTTTCAACCCACGGAACCCCTAGAACTTGAAAATATTTTCGAGGAAACCTATTCCACATACGCATTTAGACGAATATATCTTAAAATAATATTTAAAGTAGACCAAAATGTAAAGGCATCTAAAAATAATGCATTTAGTTCTAAAAATTTTAATCTACTTTTAATATAATTACTCATTAATAATATTAATTTGTGATCCAAGTGTCACCTATCCATGCATTTTGTTTAGTATCTGGGATAGGTGCTTGTGCATCTTTTCACACAAACTGTCGGAGTATAAGTCTATTGAGATTAACTGAAATCGCATTACATATTCTGAGTTTTATTTGTTTCTATATTTTGTTTTTGTAGCCAATCACGTTGAGAAATATTTTTCCCTTTTACATATTGTTCTGAATGACATTAAAACGTTTATAACCGTGTGAGAAATACTGTGCATTTTGCATGCATTTGCAAGCTAAAATTTAGGAACGGTTCTTGCTTAAATTTAGATTTTAACGTCGAATCTATTGATATTAATGCGCAGCTCCCGTTAACTACTCTAAAGTTCACTTAAGGTATCCGAACACGTTGAAAACTACCAAATTTCAAGACAGACATTTTTATTTTTTATTTTATTGAATAGCGTCATCCTTTGACTTTACGAAACATACTTTGTTTTGTTTCTACACTACCCAGAGGCCAAGTTACAATCAATTTTATAAATTTAGAAAAATCGGAAGTGGGTTTTTGATCTACCAGAATGGGCATTTAAATTGCTCAAAATCTATCATGGCGAGTCTGATAACTCAAAATATTACGAATGTATTTCTATAAAACTTTTTGAACCTGATATTTATGTTTTCTAGAGAATGTACTAAAATATTTCTTATTGTATTAATACTTTTTGAGTTATGGCTTGTTATTTAAAGAATGGTCTCATAAAAAATGTAACATTTCTTATAATGTTTACTCAATCGGCTCTAAAATTTTCAAATTTTAATAAAAAATTTAAATTTTAGTACATTTTCTAGACAAATGCATCTAATTTGTTTTAGTAGAACTTTTACTAATATATGTTTATTACTTTTTTCCCTAACTGCTTTGAAGTTTTTCAAAAATATTGCTAAAATTTCCCTTATAAATGTGATTTTTGTAAAATTCAGGCAATTTATTGTAAATTTTGATAGTTAAATAATAATATTTATTGGTATTGAGTCCTAAAAGAGCATTTATAATGTTTTAGTATGCTATTTTGTTAAAAAGTTCTCCGAACGTGTTCGTTAACTTGCATAATACCCAGATTCGTCTATTAAACTTTTAGTCCGCATTACAAGTGAGTTAATCTATTCTAATCAAATTCAAAGATAACGCAACTCCTAATGAACATACTCAAATTACAATTAAAATAATTTAGTTTATGACATTTCTAGATTACACGATTGCATTACAAATTTAAGCATAAAAAATAATCAAAAATAAGAATTAAGGAAACATGGCACTTATCTGAAACGGAGGCAAAGTGGGGGGGGGGGGATGGCACCCAGAGTCTCGCGGTCTGCGAGTTTTCTACATGGAGGGATCTAAAGAAAAGATAGAAAAAGTGTCGAAAACTCTCGCGCGTTGCCTTTTAAGGTAGGAGACGTCACTCCCACTGTTCTTTCGCGAACTCTTTAACAACATTTTCTATTGGTCAACCCTCAGGCGCAAAGTTACAATTTTAAATAAATTTATGGGGCTAATCACCCCTGAGTCGCTGAAACTGCACCCCAGTCTTAAAGAATTTCAACAACATCCTGTAAACAGGGAGAATACAAAAATTACTAAGAGAAGGGAACCATCCCATGTCAGCCTTGCCAGCCTCCCATCAATATGTTGATAAGTTGTTCCCTCTCCTTTATTGTGGGCGTTTTCCCTACAAATACAGAAAGGTGCATTTTCCATTGGAAAACTATTTAGTTTTGCAAGACATTGTACTAACGAGTATAAAATTATCTAAGGGAATCTGGGATAGTAAACAATAAAATATTCACAATCTAGTAGGTAATATATATATATAGTCGTTATCTAATAGTTTAACTTTGATTTTAAATATTTTAGTAATTATTACAGGGTATAATATTATCGTTTTACATTAATAGATTATGGTTTTATCTATAATGATAGTTAAACTTCTCTAGAAAATTTCTTGCTTTCCCTATGGCCCAGAGTATTGGCAAATTCAGGTGAAGGTTGGCTGACCGAAAAACATTGTTTAAACCTGCATTCCTGGTTCCTAAGGCTAGGAGTTTGCTCTAGTATTTCTGTGGCTAAATCTATTCTATCATGACTATAGTTATCTTAGATATATAAATATTTTTGTAATATATATATATATATACAGTAGCGCACACAGGAATTTTTCAAAGGGGGGGGGTGTCCAAGGTCGAAAGTCCACTATTCTCGTACCATGCTCAATACGCCACCCAACATATTCTTTTAATTTTGTCGTTTTTCGGGAACAAAAAACAGTAAAAAAATAATAAATGAATAATTAGCATTAATTAATAAAATTAACTATTAAAAACAATTAATTTTACATTCTATATACATAGAATTATAATCAATCGAAAAAAATCAAGGGCTTTTTGGCGGGGGGGGGGGGTCCGGAGCCCTATGATTCCCTCCTTGTGTGCGCCACTGTATATATATATATAAAGATAAAACGTTTGATATTTTTTATTATATTATAATAAAAACTTAAAAAGTATTATAAAATAAAGTTATGTGTATAAATAAAATTTTCAGTTTTAGTGATTTAGATGAGCTTTTTAGATATTTTTGGTTATATAAACTTCATAGCGAGAACGTGAATCCATATTGCATACACATTTAAAAGTTTTTTTTGATATTTTTACTGTGATTTTATTGTGATTCCCCAGGGTTCCGTGGAACACAGTTTAAAGCCCACTGCACTGAGCTGATTCAAAAATTAAATGTGCTAGCGCCCATAGATAATATGAAATTAGTAAAATAGAATTAAACTGTCAACATTTTTTTAAAACTTACATTGTTTTTTATGGTGCAAGTTATACATTTTCTGAGACGCAAAGTTAACTAATGAATGCAATTATTCTAAAAAGGTGCGGTCTTCCGATATTCTTCGTTACTGCAAAATGACCCTCGAGTCAAAATAATTGCTCACCCATGAGCAATTATTACAACGGGTGGGGTCTGGACCTTCCAATAGCTCTTGATTTTTTCCCCCGAGAGATTATAATTCTATGTATATAGTACGTAAAATTAAATAAAATATTGGTTATTAATAATTAATTTTATTAATTAACGCTAATTATTTTTTATACTGTTTTTTGTTCTCGACAAAATCAAAAGAATATGTTGGGTTGTTGACGTATTGGGGTATGATGTGAGAATGATGGACTTTCGACCCCCCCCCCTTGAAAAATTCCAGTGTGCACCACTAAACGTGTGTAATACTTCTAATGCAGTGTTCTCCTACCTTTTTATCGGCGCTTACCCGTCAACGTTTGATAATTTTACTGCGACCCGCAGGGGGAGGGGGAAGGGCGTTGATTGTGAAAATCTAAGATTGTTTTGATTTAATAATTCTAATTTGTAGAAAAACATGCCTTCAGAATAAAATAGTTACACCAAAAATGAATTTTAAGTGGTTTCCTTACAAAGTGGTTCAAACAGTAAGAGTTCTTTGGTGGGCAGGCTTGGTACTATTTAATCCACGGACCAGTCCGCGGCCCGGGGTTGGGGACCGTTGTTCTAATGGTTAATTGTATTATTACTTTTTAGTTTAGTCGCAGACGCTTCGCTTTTTTTAAGCAATCAGATGAACAGCGATTATGCTGCCATCTATAGGTTAAAAATAAAACTATTATTTTTTACTGTTCTTTATAATTTTAAGGTGAGAAGATACAGGGGTATATTTCTCTCTTAAAAAAAAATAAAAAAAGGATATAACTTAAAGTTTATGAAATGTATAAAATAAATTTTTTAACCATTATACAAATATTAATAAACAGGGATATTAAAGTAAAAAATTCTTTTCAAAACCTAAGTGTATATATATTTTTAAAAAAATGAAGAATTTTTATAAATAAATCAATTATATTTTTATCAAATAAAACTAAAAATAATAAAATTTTTCTCAAAAAATTTCAATTGTATTTCTTTAATAAAATAAATTACAAATTTCTTTTTTATGTTTATAAAAAGGGAATTTAATATTAACGTTTCATCACTGTGTATCTGTACGAAAACAACTAATACGTAATATTAATAAAACATTAAATTGATTTTTACAAACTAATTTGTTTGACTAACAATAAGATCATTTTTATGTGAGAGTTAACGTCTCACAGACGAACTGTTGAACGAGCAGTCCACAATAAGTTTCAGTATTTGAACAATTGACTGATGGCAATATACAAACAAACAAAATGTTAATCCCGAAAGGAATTCAAGCTTTTCTCTTTAAATCTAGACTATCATATCGATTTGAATGCAAGGAAAGGCAAAAACCAATGAAGCTTTCGTGGAATTCTAATACTTTTTTAATATTTAAAATTTTTTCTAAGTATATCTCGAAGATCTGAAGACAAATGAGAATAATTAAAATAGACAAGATATTACTTTCAGAAACCAAAAGAAAAATAAAATTCTAGGAAAGCCATTGTGGCAGTATCTAAAGTAAGCCAGT
>BMAO01014620.1:0-17449 GCA_019973975.1 Trichonephila clavata | reverse complement strand
AATATATTAAGTATATTTTTTCAATGGTAATACAGTACACCAATATTTTAAAATTTGTTTAAACTCCTAACTCAATTCCACGATAAGACTGCAAATATATATTTATTTTGTACAAAATTTCATCCAGAATATATTAATAAATTTCACGTATTCCTTTTCTAAGAACTCATTTTTGCAGATAAAGAGGAGCCCAGAAAATTCCCTTAATAAATATGGAAAAATAATTAATTCTGCATCAACAGATAGGAATGTCATTAAAATAGGAGGAGTAAGGTTATTCGGTATGTACTTTAATGGAAGATAGAAACCACCGAAACAAATATTTTACTTTAGTTTACGCGTGAATGTATACGCAGTGTCTACAATCCTTAGTTCTAGAAGGGTTATTAAAGCATAAATGCAGTTCAGTAAACGTGAGAAGCATTTTTATTTCGTTGTACATATCCAAACAGCTATTGCTTTAAATAGAGATCGCTATAATTAATATGTTAAAGTAGCTCAAATTTACACTACTAGTATTAGAGTAGTTTACACTAGTAATTTAATGTAAGTATAATTTCTGGTTATTTTGAAACTAAACGGAAGAAGTTGTAATAGCATAGTAATACTTATGGTAAGTGAAAACACATGATGCTTTCAAGCATTCTTATGGAGAATTACAATTTTTCTCCGAGTTATAAAAATAGTAGTACCACTAAAAACCTAGAGTGTAGAGGGGTTGATTTAATTTAAATCTATCGTGATTTAAAATTAGCACATTGGAGTGATGTGGATATTTGGAGAATAGGGTACCATGCACACACAGTTCAAGTGTCCTCCTCGCAATTAGGAAGGTATAATTTAAATTCAGAATATTTGGATAGTTTTTTTAATTGTTTAAAACTGATTCAAATCGATTTAAAATATTATCTCTTTGCGCGGTAGTTTCAGGGAGCTTTAAGGTATGCGAACACGTTCGGTGTATTTTTTAACAAATTATTTACTTACTGAAACATTATAAATGCTCTTTTAGGACTCAATACCAATAAATATTACTATTAAACCATCAAACTTAAAATAAATTGCCTGAATTTTACAAAAATCACGATTATACGCGAAATTTTAGCAATATTTTTGAAAAACTTGAAAGCAGTTAGAGAAAAAGTAATAAACAGATATTAGTAAAAGTATTACTAAAACAAATTAGATGCATTTATCTAGAAAATGTACTAAAATTTTTATTTTTTATTAAAATTTGAAATTTTAGACCTGATTGAGTAAAACATTATAAGAAATGTGACATTTTTTATGAGACCATTATTTAAAAAACAAGCCCTAACTTAAATGTATTCATACAATAAGAAATATTTTAGTACATTCTCTAGAAAATAACAAATATCAGGTTCAAAAAGTTTTAGAGGAATACACATTCGTAATATTTTGAGTTATCAGACTCGCCATGATAGATTTTGAGCAATTTTAATGCATATTTCTGGTAGAGCAAAAACCTATTTCCGGTTTTTCTAAATTTATGAAATTGATTGTAACTTGGCCTCTAGGTAGTGCAGAAACAAAACAAAGTATGTTTCTTAAAGTCAAAAAAATAAAAAAAAAAAAAGATAGCTTTTTTAATAAAATAAAAAATAAAAATATCTGTCTTGACTGAATTTGGTCATTTTCAACGTGTTCGGATACCTTAAGGCAGGGACCAACTGGGCTGGGGCCCAAAGCCTCGGCATCGGTAGAGGACCTTATCTTGTTCTAGACTAGGCCTCAATAAGATCATAATCAGAATAATTTTTGATGTTATTACAGCTTATATTCTTCGAAAATCTAGGAATTTAGAGCTATATGATAACAGTTCATAATTATGATATATTCGTCTTCCATTTCTATACCAGCATCATTATTTAGTGGAAAGGTGGCAGTCGGTTTGTGAGGCTGTGAGTCACGCATATTTATTTTTTATGGTTACCATTTGAACGAGTATTTGACAACGTATTCTTCATACTGTCTACTTAGATAGGGCAACAGATAGGGTTTACTTTTATATAGGGTTCTAGAGCCTCAAGAAATCTTGAAACGTCATTGGGCGGGATGTTCCTGGGAGGAAAGAGGGGAAATACGTTGGGAGTTCACTCCTGGTAGGTCCACTCTAGACCGGTTGTTCCTACCCTTTTTTAACCCACGGACCCTTTTTTCAAGTTAAAACTTTCCCATAGACCACCTAGTGAAAAGGCTACATAATTGCATAGTATAAAGCAGTGATTCCCAAAGTGGTCTATATAGACCCCCAGGGGTCTACGACGACCTCTAAGGGGTCTACGCCAGCCAAAAATTAATTTGGGGGTCCATGAGGTGCAAGTGAGGGTCTATGATAGTGGATCTCATTAAACCAACCTCTGACTAATTTAAAAAAAAATTATAATCATGTGGAAACTAAATTTTGCCTATTTAACAGATTTACTTACTAAATATAATGAAATTAATTTGCATTTACAAGGGGACAGTATAAATTTTATTAAAGCAAAAAACATTTCAGCTTCTCTTTCCTGAGTTAAGTTAAAGAAGTATAATACTGAAGGTTCCGAATTTTCTAAATTTGTCTCAGACATTCTGTCAGAACGTTTTAACCTACGTTCAACATTTAAATGCCTTTTATTCAGATTTTGAAGTTAGGTTTGAGAATGATTTGACTATATGGCAATACAGTAGGCAATGAATTCGGAATAGTCATATTGAAAAAAAAATGCCACATTACAATAGGAACTGATCCTAATAAACACTAACGAAGATCTTAAAGTTTAGAAACGGATGCCAGCAATTTTGACTTTAAAAAGTCAAATCTGTTATTTGTCTTGACTTTTGGAATATCGTGAGGAAGCTTTTCATTGCTTTTCCTAGTGTGAAGGAGTTTTAGTGCGGTTGCCAACTTGCAAAAAAAAAATAAAAATTGGACACTAACAGAGGAAATTTAAGGTTAAACCAGACAAGATAAATACTAAATGTTGAAAATTTGATATTGTAGTGCTAGAGATTCCTTCCTCCCTTTAAAACCATTTGTTTATTGTTTAGTTAATTAATAAATGCAACTGTTAAATAAACTAACTTTTAATTTAATTAACATGTGTTTTTTAAATTTTGAACACTATTCTTCAGTGCAGTTAGAAATTTAATTCTTTTAAAGTAGGAGTAGTAGTACCAGCTGTAAAAAAAGAAATTTAAATTGATAAATTTACAAAAATTCAATATTAATTAAGCAGGGGTCTACCCCAATCTGAAAAGCATGGCAAGGGGTCTATGAGACAAAAAAGTTTGGGAACCTCTAGTATAAAGATAAAAAAAAAAAACTTTTGTTGAAGTATAATTTATTAAAATTATAACTTCTCTTTAAAATAAAATTAAAAAAATTAATGACTTGGATGAACTTGATGAGATGTTATAAGGGTATTTATATATGTCTATCTCAATGTTTGTGAGTGGCAACTGCAAATTCCCACGAGCACTAATTTTCTGTCGGTTTCTTTTTGTGATGAGATTTATAAAGGCACTATATCCACGTTCTACCAAATTGGAAGACGGGAAAGTAGTCAATAACTTCTGTACAGTGGGCTCAATTCATGACGGTCACATGATACAGACAAACACGTGTTCTCCATCGAATTCAAAACAGATATCAAACTAACTATACTTGTTGTTCTACTTGCAAAACTTGGGTAAAATTTCAAATTTTATAATTGTGTAAATATGTTCGAATGCCATAAAAAATAAATTTCTTCAAAAGATCTTAAAATTGAAAAAAAAATATTATTTTATGCATGTACTTTTAAGTAAAATGCATTTCGACTACCTATGTGCATTATTGTTTTTGACAAATTTGTATTTTTTGAAAGAAAGTTTCTGTAAAGATCAAAAATTGGCAACAACGAAGCGATTAGCTGGAAACACGTGATTACTTTTATCGTGTGACTATGACGTCACATGAGATTTTGAATTGATTGGCTAAAAACACGTGGTTATCATTATCATGTGACTATGACGCCACATGAATTGAGCCCATAACCCAAAATGCAGGATATAAAATTGGGATCTGTTTTTGTAACTAGAATTTGAGGTATCCTTGCTCAAACATTGATTTAAGTCTCTCATTTGTGGAAATTTGAGTTAGATGCTCCTGTATTAATATGGATTCATCTGTGTTTGAGATTTGAGTTAGTCTACGCGCAAAAGGGTTCAATACCGGAAATATCCAAGTTAATTATTGTTATTTATTTAAATTTCCATAAAAATAAAAATGGTCAAAAATATTTTTTATTTTACATTAAATCTTGCGTGGAACCCCTGACGTTGTTCAGGGACCCCCAAATCAATTTTAATGTTCCTCGTACTCCCTTAATATTATTGGGAACCCCTGGGGATCCGTAGGGCCTCTTTGGGAACCACTGCTCTAGTCGAAATGGTCATTTCATTTTGCCCAGTTAAAACCAACAGGCATAGGAGCCAAGATAGACTTCTGCACCACTTGGTAACTCCGATTCTTGAGGCGAAACTAGCCACATGGATAGAGGAGGAGTGTGGGATGACGTCATCAAAACAGTTGTTGCAAACTCCACTCTTTTTTCAAGCTACACACTTAGTCTTGTTTTTTCGTCACACTTTGTATATATATGTTTCATATAACTTGAAAGCATTATTACTTCAGTTACATAGACACATTTTATTTATGTCATGTAGTTTTCATTCTCAGATTTGAATGCTTTCGTTTGAGATTAGATAATGTAAAGAGCAAAAATTTTGACAAAAAGTAGTGTAAAATTGTTCAATATTTATAGATTTAGTGGGAAAAAAACTACACAAATGTTTGAAACTAAGAATTTATGTTCGATCCTTCATTTATGTAAAAAAAAAGTTTGAATTCAATAATACATTAATGGGAAAGCAAGAAAGCCTGTAATAGAACTTCAAAACGGGGATCATTACAAATCAAATATTTAAAAAAGCAAATAATGTAGGAAAGAAAAGTTACAAATGAACTGATAGTGATTTGATATATATATATATATATATATATATATATATAAGCTGCTTATCTTTCTAAATAAGAGGAACACACACACACACACACACACACAGTCACAGAACAAGTATGTTCCCGCTATTTTGTGTAATCAGATTCAAAAGAACAATTTGTTTTTTATCCTGAAATGATTGTAATGATTCTTAGGTACATTAATAGGATAACAGTGGACATTATTTCATTAACGAAAAAGATTTATATAAGAGAATTTCTCCTGTATGTGAGCAATTTTATAAATTATTTCAAATAAATTTTTTATATACAATGTAGAATTATATTCTAGTTCGTTTCTTTATATAATTTAATTTTTACTTCATTCACTGAATGGTACAAACTAAAACAAGGTATAAATATTGTTTTAAATCGTAATGGGCTAAGTACTTTCATCTGAATTTAAATGAAATTATCATTTTTATATTTGAACTTATTTTAAATATTTTTTCATGAAATGTACATTATTCCTATTGAAAAATAAATTTGTTAGATTCTAATACTTACGCAAGTGAAATAAAAACAAAGAGAATGTAACATTTAATACATATGAACAAAATTTAGTACAAATTAAAAAAAATAATAAACATTTTTATTAAGTAATATATTTGACTTCATTACTCTGTTGTAATTCAATATTATTTCGACTATACATGCAATCTGAAATTCGTATAGCAATTTATTCCAAAAAAGAGATGTAAGAATGATTTTTTAAAATTAAATATATAATAGAAATCCTACAGGTAGGGAAAGTAGTTTTACAGAAATCATTGAGTATATTGTAATACTTTTATTACTTTCATTAGGGGTTTATAAACTCCTAATTATTGGTATTTCCTGAGATTTCTTGTTCGTTTTTATGGAATTCAGAATCTTTGACTAAATTGTTTTTGTGTATTTTTTCGTGTTATGACTTCTGAAATTGTGACGTCATTTGATTCGAATAAGGGGCACATATGGCAGTGAATAAGATAAGATCTATTTATTCAATTTGAATAATAAATATCAAAAGCCATAATTCGTTTGGATCAATACCGATGGAACTAATATTAACTCATTCTTAGAATATTTTTTAAACTTGCGATCTCTAAGATGACAAGGGGAGGGCACGACTAAGGAAACTCATTTTGGGACGAAACTTGGTGTAGTACTTGTACTCCTTTAGGGCGTGGCGTTCAACCCTCAATGTATTAGCACCAAATGGGCAGTCAATTGAAGAAAATAGCCTTCAGAATTCCTGCTTAGCTTTTATAAAATTAAGTTTTAATTACCGCCAGCGTCACAGTGGCATAGTTGGCAGTGCACCTGTTTTCTTCGTGGGCAGGTAGGATTCGAGTCGCGCGATCAACTTTTTCTTCAATTCATTTAATTATTTTTAAAATTAAATAAATTTATTTAAAAAGGGGACTTATTAAACAATTTATATAATTGTAAAATAATTAAATTAATAATATATAAAATGTCATATATTATTTTTAACATATTAATTATAAAATAATTAATTTAATAATAATAATAATATATTTTATATTATATATACATTATATTTTATTTATAATATATTATATTTCACACTATAAAACTATTTGTAACTAATTTTTATATAAAATATCATTTAATATTTGTTATTATATTATATTGAAGACCACTGCTATAAACTATGCCATTTTATTAACATCCTTTTTTCATGTTCCTACTTCACGATACTTCTACTTATATAATAATGCTTATTTGCATACACAACAGTTCCTTTAGCAGGCGAGGTTCTTATATCAAACTACATCGTAAAGTAACTCGAGAAATTAGTTAAGGGAAATGTGCGTGAGAACCGGAAATGTCAACTAATTAAGGATAGATTTCAGTCCTGAATTGAAGCTAATTTTTCTGAAACAAAACTCAGAATTTTTGAATATTCCATTACTTAAATTAATTTAATAGAATATCTTAAGATATAAAAAATTATGAAGTGTAAGTGTAGATTCCGAGATGGTTTCAAAAAGTAATTTGGATTATTCTAAGTGCCAGTTTATAATTTTTAAGCTTTAGTATATTTCTTCTCAGTTTTGAAAAACATTTCGACAAAAAAATTTCTCTCTACATCAAAATATATAATTAAAATCAGCAATTATAATGTTTGCAAAAAAAAGAAATAATATCTATAATTCTATCTATATTTTCAAATTGTCACAAAAAACTTAAAAATGAAGGCAACGAAGAGAGGAAGAAAACTATTTATATTATTAAAACCAAGTAGCTTCTATGTTTTTTTATCACAATTTATTTTTTATTTTGAAATTGAAAAGCATTTTTATTTTAGATCGCATTTCAACCCAGTAAAAGCGTTTATTGCATTTTAATCAGCAAACGATATTTTAAGTAAATGGACGAAATCTAAATCTTGCGAATATAAATTCGAAAGTAAAATATATCATATTCAGTAATTAACCCTAACTTAATAACTTTTTCTTGCCACTTCGAAATAAATCTTAGATCCTAACAAAAGAAAAGTCTACATACCTTCTAAAACAAAAAACAATTAATTAAAGAATCGATCTTAACGCTAACAAGTAAATCAACATTCCAAAAAATGGCGTAAAACTAGAAAACCTTTCTTTTAATCTTCATAAAACAAAGAAACCAAATACTAAGGCATAATATCTCAATCATAATTGACCTAAACTAGTTTTTTCATGCATATCTATTTTCTTTTATGTTTCCCATCACCCTGCATCGAAGTAATAATACGTTTAAAGAGAGAGAGGCCGAAGTATTTTTCACTATGACACAATTTTGTATTCGATCTCGCCATTAAGTTAGAGGAAAAGCATTTTATCGAAATTTGTGACCGCTGCATTGCGGCCAGATGAGGCTGTTACCGTAATGAGTCGATGATTATTTAACAAATTTCGGAGTTAATAACCACATCGGCCACAACACGCGAAGTTCCCAGGGGAATTCTCCTCCCCCACACCACATTGTACCTCACGTGCAGAAAATGAACTCGCCATGGTGTCGGTAGTCAATGGCTTTAGAAAAAAGGTGACTGTCCATTTTAGTTTTATGTGCTTTCAGAATAGAAGTAACCTTTTTGTTCACGCAGCTTGACAAAGCCTGACAGTTAATTGTTATCGCTTTTTTGAAAAAGGATTAAGTATTTCCAACTGTTTTGTTATTTTTGGAATGCCCAACAAAGGAGTTTTCTTCTTTCCCGCCATTTTGAGTTTCTAAGAATAATTTCTTGCAGTATAGAAACCTTTTGAATTCTCTATGATGAAACTCGTTTATTTTTAGATGCTTGTTTTTCGTCTGGCTTAGAATCTAAAAAATAATGGTATAATGATATGTTTTTGGTTTTTTAGGAAAAGGTATATACATGGAGAAAGGTTTCTATTTAATAAGCTAAATTCTGACGATCACCTGATAAAGACAATCACGTGGTCTTCAATGAATTCAAAAATTACATTAAACTTGTACTTGCTGTTCTATTTGTAAAATTTAAAGACAGTTTCAGATTTTATTATTGGGTAAAAATATTTCAGTATTAAAAAAAAAAATCAAAAAATTTTAAGGTTAAAAAAATTTTATTATATACATCTACCTTAAATCAAATGTATTTTAAAAAATTATATGTGTTATTAATATTGACAAATTTGTTCTGAAAGAAAAAAAGGTGGTAACAGCCAAGCACTTGAACTGATTGGTTGAAAACACACGGTATATTTATCATGTGATTATCATATATTTAACATGTGATTATCATATATTCATCATGTTTTTATCATGTGACTGAGATGTCTCATGAATTTATGAACTGATTAGCTGGGAATTCGTGATTATCGTTATCATGTGACTATGACGTCACATGAATTTAGCCTATTTACACTAGATATTAACCTCAATATATTACCTTCTGGAGCTTTTTTCTGCTTGTATCATTTAAAATATAACACTAAAAATACAACTGGAATGAACAAAAAAAGAATTCTTTTTAGTTTCTAGAAGGAGCATGTAGAAAAGGAGAGAGAATAAAACAAGCACAAACTATTGAAATATTTGTTAATAATAACAACGCTTTTTCTAGTATTTAATTATTCAGTTATCATCTCTAAACGTGTCCTTTTTTATGAAGTAATGCATTTGAATATTTGTTTTCTAATATCATATTGTTACATAGTTGGGGGGTTCGAGGATTTTATGCTATGCCTCAAAGAGCAAAACAGTTCGTTAAAAGCGATGAAATTTATTGTCGATAGATAATCCGTAAAGTACAAAATATAGCTGCAAAATTCGCTAAATAAATTCCAAAAGGTCTTCCCACCTTGTACAGTGCTCAGACACTACTATGAATGTCTAAAAATACAAGAACATAATGATAAATATTATTCGCAAGCAATCACTCGATCGTAGCAACTGAAGTCTTAAGCAGACAAAGCAATACTGACTCAATTCCAGCGAGTGACTCCTGTTTTTTGTCTGTGTAGCTGCTTTCTCTCTCTTTCTCGAAAAATTCGCTGTAATTGGCCATGATGTTAATAGATTCTCCAGTAATTTACAGAAGCATCCCTATGATAACCAGGTGACCAAAAATGGTCGCCAATCTACCAAAGTGGTCAACAACTCGGAAAAATATTGTAGCCAAAAATTTTTCCAACTTGGTTGTATCACTAATATTTCGCAAAGTTTCGATTGAAAGACCATTATAATGTTTCATCATTTTATTTATCTAACGCCGTGCTTGGCTTCTTGACCATTTGACGCCAAGACTCCCAGTATCGACTGACGATGTCGTCAGTTGGGTATTCATCAAGGCCATTGCATTGAAGCAGGTGGTCGTCATCCATTCTGGCATGGTCGCAGAGTGGGCAGGCCTCATCAGCAGCCAGGCCAAGCCATTGGAGGTATACTCCCAAATATTAACGTCTGGTGGTTAAGCTAAAGCGGGCAACAGCTTCGGGATTGGACCCACAGTGTCCAGAGTTTACCCTGGCTTTCCAAGGCTTTTGATCTTTTGGGTCACGATAGCTTATTTGTCAATGAATGTGGAAATAATGCTCTTTGCTCTTCTGGAGTCGATGGGACTTCCAGTTCGGCTCCCTGTTTGGCATTCTGGTCGGCTCTCTCATTGCGAGGATACCAGCATGACTTGAGATTCACTGTAAGACCACAGTTCAGCCATATGAGATTAGCTCCGCAATTTTAGTTCTGCACTGAATTGTGTTAAGGCAGTCAGTTGGTGTGTTACTGCCTAAATCTAAAATTGCAGCTTGGGAGTCTATGAAGAAGACAATTTTTGCAGGAGCTAGACCAGAAGCTAGTATTACATTTTGTTTTAGAACGCTGGTGGACTAAACAACTCTAAGTCCTCCGAGTTAAAAAAAACATTCTAATGTTTAGGGGCATTATAATGCTTTTTTATAATGTAATAGGAAAGCATTGCCTGCAAATATTACAATTTTTTTAATCGTAAAATAAATATAATATTAAAATATATTTAACGTCCAGATATAAATAATTTACAATATTTTAAGCATTAATTACACGAAATTTGTTACAATATTGATTTATTAAAATTAAAATTTTACATAATGGATTACTATTATCTGATTTCTAAATTAGAATAAAGCCGCCCATCCGGTATAGTGGTTAGTGACGCTGACTGCGGTGTCCTTGGGCCTGGGTTCGAATCCCGGAGAAGGCGGGGATGTTTGTGTGTAATCCTTTCTTCTTTTCTTTGTGATATAAACCCCCGTGTGGTGCACGAGGTTTATAAATGTTCTCAATAAAAAAGAATTGACTATACTGTATTATTCTATTTATTTCTTAACTAGTTGCTAGTACTTATTAAAAGAACTTATTATTTAAACAAGAATGAAAAAAAAACCCTTTTTTGTCATCATCTTAGCTGACTTCAAAGAGAGAGAGAGAGAGAGAGAGAGAGAGAGAGAATAATGCACAGTCACCATTGTTCAGTTGAAAATGAACTACTTTTTAAAAAATTCTTTGATTGAACATATTGAAAATGAGTAATTACATGCATTTACTTTTGTGTGTGTGTTCATTAAAAATATAAAAAGGTAGAAATGAAAAATCTGATAGAATATAAACACTTATTTATTTTTCAAGGCCAGTTTTTGCTGTTTATAACTTTTAATTTCCTTTTCTCGATTGTAATTTTTAAAATTTCATCCAATTTTATGTTGTTAGTATGATGATTCTTCTTTTTGTGTGAATGAGTAGTTTTTTTAAACTGTATGCTTACTATTAATAGGGAAAAGTATCAACCTATCAACTTTTAAAAACTTACACTCGACAAGACTATCCTTTAGAAAAGTTGAGTGTAATAATTCTAAAGAGAGGCATTATTATAGCAATAAATGTTATGGTAACTATTTCCAAATCCAGGAGAAGGTTAGACCAAGTCTGTAAGTTCAAAAGTCTAAATCATAAGTAAGCTAAGGTGAAGTAATTGTCTTTCCTGTCACGCTTTATACAATTTAAAAGATAGTCGGCGGGAACTTGCGTAGAATTACAAATGGTGCAGGTCACAAAGATTTTCCACCCCTTGTCAAATGTAAAATTCTTAATGTGTCCACAAAAGTCTAGAAATGGTGGTTTGGATACTTATGTCTTCCTTGATAGTATGGGCACCGCCATAGAAGCTTGACTAACATATGAGTGAATCGAAGAGATTTCTTATAAATTCCATGATCAAAAGGAAAAAAAGGTATAGTTTATGAAAATCTAAAGTTCCGATGCATCTAAAAGCAGGAAAAAGTCTAAATTTATTCTTTTTCTTAGTAGAATTTCTTTGGGTATAAGAGGGAGTGAAATACATGCCTCAAGTGGCTCGTACTAGGAGGATAAAACACTTCCTAAATACATCGATGAGGTGATCTGAAGGACTTGAGGAGGAAAAAAAATGAGAAATAAATTATTTTAGGGATTTTATTTTAAATTTTAAGGGAAAACATGTAAAAAAAGACAAATTGTTCTCATTACAGATTTAGGTTCATCTCTGACGTATGTGGAAATGTAGAGGTAAACTAATTAGTAGAATAATAGATTCGTAATCGATAGGAAATTAATTCGATTCCATATTTTCAAAGACAATCGTGTAGAGGGTTGATGCTCGTTAAATCTATGAACGCTTTATCACCTGAGCCAAATTTGGAGAGATAATTGTCAGTTAAAGTGTCACTGAAGGGGATTCTAAATTGTAAAATCCTTCGTCACTTGTCCTATTGTTATGCATGCACTCTTTTGCAAGAAAATTCGAAGCACCAAGAAGGAGTTGTCAGATTGTAATGAAATTTTGTAGGCAAAGACATCTTGATTGAACATGCCAATCATCAAATTTTCAAGGTCAATGAATGAGAATTGCGGTCGTAATGCGAATTTCTGCCAAGCAACTCTCAAAATATAAAACCGGCAATACAGGCGGAAAATTTATCTCTTTTCGTGTTCGCCATTTTGGTGCCTAGAGAAAAAACAAATGATGCTATCACAACTTTTTTGAAAAGCTTATAGGCAACTGAATGACTTCGAACGTCGTAGCATTGTCGGAATGCGTGAAGTTGGGTGATCATAACGAGCAACAAGTCGTCACCTGCAACGGACAGACACCGCTGTGCAAAGGTGCTGTCAGCAGTGGTTGCTGGGAGGAACTTATTGACGAAATGAAAGCTCTGGAAGGCTAAGATGCACGAATGTGAGGTTTGATCGGATGATTGATGGATAGGTCCTAAATGCTCCAACGGTACCATTGTCTATTATTCAACGCACTACAGCCTCTTTACTCCCCACCTGGTCACATGGTATGACTGAAGGACAGTGGCACACACAAGGGGGTGTTCTAGGGGTTCGGACACCCCCCAAAGCCCTTGAGTTTTTTCGATTGATGATAATCCTATATATATATATATAACGTAGTATTTAATTAAGTACTTGTAATTAACAATTTATTTTATTAATTAATGTTAATTATTAATTCAATAATTTATTTTTTACTGTTTTTTGCTAACAAAATTGGCAAAATCAAAAGAATCAATTGGTATTGTCTTGAGGTATGATTCGAGTTGGGGGGACTTTCAATCATGCACCCCTCCTCCCCACTTGAAAATTTTTGTGTGCACTACTGCTGCAGAAAGATCATGTATTACTCTCATTCTCTGATTCCAAATCAAATTTATGAGGTCCACTGTTAATACTCCTTTACATTTCTATTTAAAGCGACTATAAAGCTTAACTAGTAATAGTTTACAATAAAATGGTTTTACTTATTAAAATTAAAAGCAAGGGGATGAAAGAATTATCAATGGATTTATTGATTTGAATTGATATCACACTGAAAGTTATCCGAGGGCTATTGGTAAAAAAGCGCGTAATTTTGAATAAGGATCAAGTAACAAAGTTGTCATTTGAGCCGAAGCCGTAATCAATACCACATTAACAAGACTTAAAATTCTGCTACATTTGATGGGAATCAGTATCAATGCACGGTGATTTTCACTAGTACAAGATTCGAACCTCTTGAGCTGGTTCAATTTCGAGGATTGCAGGAATTGACAATTATTTTATAGATACAACTAAAATGCCTTTAATGGGACTGTCTACATAAAAAAATCATTCTTAAATCCCCCTGGGAATTTTCTTTTTTGAAAATCTTGCAGTTGAAACATTTTTTTCTTAAAGCAGTTTTTTTTTATTAAATTCATATGAAATAGAAGTTAAGATAAAGCTATTTTAAAAGCATCATCTGCATCGTTCTTACAATGGCATAATGTTTTAAATGCAATTTTCTCAAATATAATGTTTTTGTGAAAGAAAATCTTGGTCATTTACATACTTTAAGGGGAAAAAATCCAAGATAATTTTATGAAATTTTCAGAGAATATTCAACAAAATATTTTGAATGAAATGAGTTGAAAGTTTTAATGTAAATTAAATAATTTCTCATTTAAGATTATTCTTATATAGAAAAAAAAGTTGGAAAAACTTCGAATATGTCTACGTATTATACAAGGTAAACAAAACAGTTCTTGTCGTTTGCGTGTTTCTATTGAAAGCAGTGAGAATAAGTATGTAAATTCATGTGTGACATGATTGAGAAACCGTCAGTTGTTATAAACGCAGGTCCACTGCTCACATTCATCAATCGGAACTCGTACAGTAGCGAAGCGAAATGGACGTATCGAAGGAGCTCGTTCGGGGTTGTTTACTTTACGACTTCAAAGTGGGCTTATCAGTTGCTAAATCAAGTCACCGAATATGTCAAGCGTTTGGGGATAGTGCTGTCAATTAACGTACGGCAAGGTATTGGTTTAAAAAAATCAGGTCGGGAGATTTGTCCCTCTGTGATAAAGCTCGAACAGGATGACCACAGGCCTTGGATGATGAAGCCCTACAGGCGACCTTTCAGGAGGACAGTAGTCAAACGAGTAGTGAACTTTCCAGACAATTCAACACTTCCAGTGAAACGGTTAGACTTCATCTGCACCGCTTAGGTAAGACGTACAGGCTGAGCAAGTGGGTTCCTCACACGCTGTTGGAAGTCCATAAGCAACAACGAGTGGCAGCCTGTTTATCGTTGCTTTCTCGCCACCGTAGCACATCCATATCCAATCGCGTGCTGACCAGTGACGAGAAGTGGGTCCTGTATGACGCACCGAAGCGTCCCAAACATTGGTTGTCACCCCAGGATACTGCCCGCACAGCGCCAGACCACCTATGCACTCACGCAAGATAATGCTTTGTGTCTGGTGGACTTGTCGTCAAGTGGTTCACTATGAGTTGCTACCAACAGGCCAAACGGTCACTGCGGAGCTGTATTCACAGCAATTGGAACGTGTACAACAGGCATTGCATCAGAAGGAGCCAGCACTTTTTAATCGAAAGGGTGTACTGTTATTGCATGATAACGTGAGGCCGCATGTCGCGCGGGGGGCCAGGAATACGATACAGCGACTTGGTTGGGAGACTTTGTGCCATCCTCTTTACACACCTGACCTTGCACCATTAGATTACCACCTCTTCCATTCCCTGGACAATCATCTTCGTAGTAAATTCTTCACCAATGAAGCAGACGTACGCCAAGCTCTCACGGATTTCTTTGCGTCTCATACCCCCTAGTTTTACCGCAAGGGCATTGAACAACTGGAGACACGTAGGCAGAAGGTGCTGGAATGCCGATGGTGATTACTTCAAGGACTAACAATAGGCTACGCTGTTTGTATGTCATGTTCTTTTGGGTCAATAAAAACGGCAAGAACTTTTTTGTTTACCTTGTAAAATATGTATAATTGTCTGTATGTTTAGCTTTTGAACATTTCTTTTAGTTTTTAAATTTTCAATAACTCAAGAATATGTGTATATATTGGAGAAAAGTGACTCTCTCGCTCATCAAGAGATCTCCGAAGCTATATATTATACCTAACTCGAAATTTGGTAAACGCGTTTCTTTTTTTGAGTTCAAATTCGCTAAAAAGGGGTTTGGAGGAAATTGATTCCCAAGACTTTTGGTTACGAGTGTGTAAAAGATAATAATATGTTCATTTTAGAAATCCAAGTCCTATCCTTTTTAAATCAAGAGACGGGATTTATACAAGAATATTTTTCAATGCATTGAAATGCTAAATGCCAGGACTTAGATATCAATAACTTAAAGGCAAGGTATCAATATACAAGGTGTGACACAAAGAAAAACGAGACTGGTCCAATAAGTCATTGTACTTACAGAATCAGTTCTCCATGACTTTGTAACCTTCAAAGTAGCCCCCTTCAGAATTCACACACTACTGCATCTGCCATTGCTGGTAACAGTTCTGAAACGAAATCTTTGGAAGGCCCTTTAGAAGATTCTTAGTTTTTGCCTGAACCTCTTCAACTGAGGTAAAATGGGTTCCCTTTCAGCAAGATTTAACTGTAGGAAATAAAAAAAAGTTGCATGGAGCCAAATAAAGTGAATTAGGAGAATTCCCTAACACATTAATATTTTTACTGGTCAGAAACTGCTTAACAGATAGGGCCATGTGAGCAGGTGCATTGTCCTCGTGCAACAGCCATCCATCACTTTACAACTGTGACCATTTTTTCCTAATTTTTCACGAAGTCTTTTTAGTATTTCAATGTGGTAGTGTTGATTAACAGTCTGACTTCTGGGAACCCACTCAATCATTAAAATTTCATTAATGTTGAAGAAGACTATTTTGGATTTTGAGGCCAGCACATTCAACATCTTGAACACTGTGCCTTCCTCCTGAAAACAGCTTATGCCATTCAAACACAAGTGCATGGGACAAAGTTTCATCACCATAAGCCTCGGTTATTATTTGAAATGTTTCAGTGGCTGATTTCTTCACAAGAAATTTCATGTTGATTCGCTTTTAGGTTTTTACATTAGGTATTTTCTTGACAGAATGCTGTTGCACGTGATCACTCAATGATGCATTACTCCCAACTGGCGGGATCAGTTAAGTCGGAACTGGCCACATGGACAGAGGAGGTGTGTGGGATGACGTCACCAAAACAGCTGTTGCCAACTCCACTCTTTTTCAAGCTACACACTTAGTCTCGTATTTTTGTGTGTCACACCTTGAACAGTCCCACAAATCATGAAATTTCCAGTGAAGCGGGTGGGTAACAGTTAGTTGCGCATAAAAGAAACTAAGTATTATAATTTTTCATCAGAAAATTCACTGATTCACAGAAATTTACTTGAAATTAGCCAATTATCAAAAAATACATAGCTATATGGTTTTGTGTGTTTGTTACTATCACTTAAACATTCCCAAAAATTTTGAAACATTAATTCATTTAAATCAATCTTTAACGTAGAAATTCCTTCTGAATATTATAAAGTATACAATTATCCTTTGAATTAATAAGTTACTTTAGAATGAAATGAATTGTAAATAGACTTGGAAAACCGTGAAAACGAATTATGAACGCAACTGCATTACATTAATAATTTGAATGGTACTGCGTGAGTCAACTAGCGATCCAGATAAACTCTTTATAAACACCCGCTTTTGTTTTGTTACTGGTTATCACGTACAGAAAGGAGTGAAGAATGAGTCCGTAGAGAAAATGCGGGTGACAGTTTTCATCATCGCTAAAAGAAGAGTAAAATATACCCAAATTACCGGAAAACTCTTAGTCTCTAGAAAATCATCAAAAATTAGAGGTGTTTTTATAAATTGTTTTAATCATTTTTTCCCTTAGAGAATATTTGCACAATAATAAAATATCAAGAGGGTTTTAAAATCATAACAAATTTGATACATTCTTCTGGTTTTGAATAAAAAATCGCATAAAATTAAACACGAATGCATTTTTTTTTTTAAAAAGAGAAAAATAAAGCTTAATGAAATCTTGTTAAAATTAAAAAATAAATAATACGTTAGA